>JAXIVJ010000550.1:0-20000 GCA_036785665.1 Chirona hameri
TCTATTTTTTTAATAGAAAAATGTATGAAAATATGATCTTTTAAAAATATAGTGGGCCAAATCCGGTTGAGTTTTTTTTGGTGGGGGTACTTTATGCCCCCCTTGAGCAAAAATTGCCCCCCTCCTGGAGTAAATTCTGTGTACGCCACTGCACTTGAATGACCCATTCCGGGCTAACCCCGAGACCGGCCCTTGCAGCTTTTGCGGGGGTTCGGGCTGGCCGGCCGGGCGTGTGGGGCGTCAACCATTGGTTGAAGGATCACACGCTCGGTCGGTGGCCAGGGGCATTCGTCCGTTGAATTTGCCGTGTGTGACCATCACCGAGGCGGTGCGGGGCGGGGCGCAGGCGGCCCATCTGGAGTGTCGGGGAGGTATCCCTCAGCTCTCCCCGGCCGGGGCGGTACCCAACAGACCTCCCCCGGAGCCGGGACGGTTGCTGCCGATAGCTGTTACGGCGCCGTCCCGGCCTTGGCCAGGGCGGGCTGCACAGGCTAATAGCGCCATTTCGAGGCGTGAATGGCTACTCTGCTGTGTTTTTTGTTTTCTGTGTATCCCACCACTGCTGTAATATTTAATAAACTTTTCCTGAGAGAAAAAAAACTGAAGAACAGATTCCATACTTCTATAGTTTTTCAATGCCAGCGTACCATAATATCTGAGGTTCAAACTATGCTATTAATTTCAAGTCTGGGAATCTAAATTGTGGAATAAAACTTTCATGTGAACCTTAAAGGAAATAGGTTCACCTTAAACATTAATTTTTAAACTGATGATAGCAGTTTTGTAGCCCGTGTTGGGAAACCCCTATCTGCAAGTTTTCTTGACTGAAAAGATTCGTCAAGCCGAAACGTATTTGAGTTTTTGGCGAAGGAATGCGGGTGCTTGGCGAAAGAATGTTGTACTGGTTCTAGCCCGGGCAGAGGCTATACCATCAGCCAATCAGCTTGCAGCTGGGTGCTAGCAAGCGATCGCCGGCCGCCGGTTGGCACATCTCCAATGCGAGTCTATCTTTACGCGACTACTTTCGAATCTGATTGGACCCTGAACCATTGTTTACATTCGCGTGACGTCAGAACTCTGACTCAGAGCATATAGTTTTGATAAAACATAGAAAAAAATTACGGGCCTTCATGTCCCTGAATCGGCGCGATATAAGGCTATTTTTGACAATATAAAAATAAATTGTATTAAAAAATATAATCAAATCGTGTTCGGTAAAAAATTTCCAAGGTGAACTATTTCCTTTAACTTCGCCTGCAAATATAACAGTTTGGTACCATGAAAAGCGATGGGACGGGCCACGACACATGTGGAAAGGCAGCGCCAGTTTAATCGTTGTCCACTTCCAAGATACAAAAATACAGCAGTCACAGGTGCGGCAGGCGGCGGGCGGCGGCGGCGGCGGCGGGCGGCGGCGAGCGGCGGCGGCGGCGGCGGCGGCGGCGGCGTCGGGCCCGGAGGCCGACCAACAGAGCTACTACAGTGACAGGCGATAGATTTTATACACACACGTGAGAACCAGAGTCCAGCAGTGTGAGGAGGGGAGAAATAGACCAACACCGATTTAGCTACGAATACACGGGGGAAGAGAGTTCCGAACGGACGTCGGAGCCGGAGGAGATCTCGGAGCACATAACAGATGACCTTTCGAAGTGGGGTATATATCTGGTCAGGCCCTCACAGCTGGGACAGGAAAGCCAACACCTCGCTCTTCTCTCTCGTCTCTCATCTCTTTCATACAAAAATAATGTGAATACCGTGCTACACAGAACCAGCCAGTCAGTGCGCCAGCGTCATGTGTCTATCCACTCAGAAACAAGTTTTACGAACAAAGGTGACGTAGGTTCATATTCATTTCGACACGCAGTGCGAAGGAACCTGCAGGACGTTGTATGGCAAGCTTTTGAAAACTGCACTAATGGCCACACACGAACATCATTCAGAAGTGTTAATTGACTCAGATCAATGTGTAACTTTCGTCCATTGCCTCATTCAGAGACCAGCCTCGATCGCCCGATCTGCATAGTTTACCCCGCCCCCGGGAGCAGTCTCTCATATACAATACAGCAGGTATACGCTCGTATTGTGACGAAAGATCAAGAAGACTGCGCGTCAGCCCAGCCACGGAGTACACTAAAATAAATAGTACCCTAGCCTTGCCCGGCACGACACACGGGCTATAATTATTTCTGGGAGAATCTAGCGGGGTTTATGTACAACTACAGGATTATCTTTCCGGCCGGCGGCCGACTTCAAAGTGGAGACAGGCAGTCAGGCGAAGGAAACTCTAGCAGCAATAGCTAGCCCGAACCATACCGGTGCCCATCTGGCCCGCGTAGTCGGAACACTTCGGATGAGAGCGGTAGAAGCATTTGGCTGATCAGAAGAGGTGGTGGTAACTAGATTGCAAACGTCAGCGAATGGTATCCTGTTCCCAGCTTTGAGAACTGGACAGTTGACGCTGTTCACATATTGACAGGCCAGTATCGAGCCACACGGCTCTCTAGTTGACGCTGTTCACATATTGACAGACCAGGATCGAGCCACGCGGCATCTCTAGTTGAACGCTGTTCACATATTGACAGGCCAGTATCGAGCCACGCGTGCTCTCTAGTTGACGCTGTTCACATATTGACAGGGCCAGGATCGAGCCACCGCGGCTCTCAGTTGACAGCTGTTCACATAATTGATGAGGCCACGATCGAGCCACGCGGCTCTCAGTTGACGCTGTTCACATATTGACAGGCCAGGATCGAGCCACGCGTGCTCTCAATTGACGCTGTTCACTTATATTGACAGGCCCAGGATCGAGCCACGCGGCCCCTCAGTTGACGCTGTTCACATATTGACAGGCCAGTATCGAGCCACGCGGCTCTCGAGTTGACGCTGTATCGGCCCACGCGGCATCTCAGTTGACGCTGTTCACAATATTGACAGGCCAAGGATCAAGCCACGCGGCTCTCAGTTGAAGCATGTTCACCTATTTGACAGGCCAGGATCGAGCCACGCGGCTCTCAGTTGACGCTGTTCACATATTGACAGGCCAGGATCGAGCCACAGCGGCTCTCAGTTGAAGCTGTTCACCATATTGACAGGCCAGGATCGAGCCACGCGGCTCTAAGTTGACGCGCTGTTCACATATTGACAGGGCCAGTATCGAGCCACGCGGCTCTCAGTTGACGCTGTAATCGAGCCCACGCGGCTCTCGAGTTGAACGCTGTTCACATATTGACAGGCCAGGGTATCGAGCCACGCGGCTCTCAGTTGAAGCTGTTCACATATTGACAGGCCAGGATCGAGACACGCGGCTCTCTAGTTGACGCTGTTCACATATTGACAGGCAGGATCGAGCCACGCGGCTCTCAGTTGACGCTGTTCACGATATTGACGAGGGCCAGTATCGAGCCACGCCACAGAGCCGGCTCACCGTGACAATACGTCGCCAGCGCTCAGGGGGCTGTGAATTTTGATTTTAAGTGCATTTTCAGGAGGGAGCAATAATACTCGCAAGGAACGCATTGACTAATATTGTCGCCAGAAGAGATGTTGAGCTAAACGTTGATGTCACATAAACCCCACTTAAATTTAACAATGTTACAATGCCCCTTAGTAGATGGAAAACAACAGAAGAAACAAAAGCAAAAACAACTAAGCGAACTTATAGGCTAAGTATAAGCTACAGACTATAATTTACAGCTGTCGTCGATCGACCAAATAAAAACAATACTTTTTAAAAACGTCCACGGTCCACCCTTCCATGTCAGAATATCGTTCACTTGAGCGCCCTCTACGCAGCCAGCGTCAAACTCCTACACACATGCACACACCCACACCCACCCAAGTGCCCCTGACTCACAGACGCCACAACCACTGCTTGCAGGCCGTCAGGCGACCCAGTCGGCACCGACGGCACGTCACCTCACCTACGACAGACGACAGCCGACGGACGCCAGACGACGGACGCCATCCAGCCGACGGACGCCAGACGGACGCCAGCCGACGGACGCCAGCCGACGGAACGATGGACGCCAGCCCGACGGACGACGGACGACAGGCGACAGCCGACGGACGTCAGCCGACAGCCGAGCGGCGGCAGGCGGCAGGCGACGGGACGACGGACGACGGACGACGGACGACGGACGACGGACGACGGACGACAGGCGACGGACGCCAGGCGACAGCCGACGGACGCCAGGCGACGGACGCCAGGCGACAGCCGACGGACGCCAGGCGACAGACGACGGATGCCAGCCGCCAGCCAGAGCGGCGTCAGGCAGGACGTTCAGCCGAGGCGGCGTCAGGCAGCCGCCAGCCCGAGCGGCGGCAGGCAGCCGCCAGCCGAGCGGCGGGCAGGCAGCCGCCAGCCGAGCGGCGGCAGGGCAGCGCGCCAGCCGAGCGGCGTCAGGCAGACGTCAGCCGAGCGGCGACTCAGGCAGCCGCCAGCCGAGCGGCGACAGGCAGCCCCGCCACCAGCCGAGCGGCGTCAGGCAGACGTCAGGCGTGCCCTGTCATTACGACTCATGCCGCGGGCTCCTCAGTCTTGTCGAGGATCTCAAACGAGCCGGTCGACTGGCTGGGCTGCCCTCGGAGCCGCCCTCCGACTCATGGTGCTCCTCGGCCTCACTGTAAAGGGTCGGGTCGGGGTGGGGGGGGGGTCAGTTGTCTGGGACATGTACCGTGCCAGGGTCGACTGCTGGCTGCCCTCGGAGCCGCCCTCCGACTCACGAACTCCACGGTGCCCTCGCTGCCTCACTGCAACGGGGTCGGGGGGGGGGGGGGAGGGGAGGTCAGGCTGTCTATGACAGGCACCAGGTGGCCAACTCTGGAGTCGAGTTCAGAATGATGGAAACGTTGACGCAGCAGTCTGCAATGTGCTACGCGAGTAGCACTTCATTCGTAAGTCATACCCCATGGTCTGTCACATGGCCACCATTGTGCAAGTCGATTGTAACAAGGTCCACACACAGAACGCATGCCTCTGTCCGCGCTCAGTCCTATGGCGTAACACCTCGACGTTTGACTGACACCTTTCCGCAGCAATGTCTCACAAACATTCCTGAGCCCAGCACGGCTCGGTTGAGTCCAGCCGCGCCACCTCCCCACCTCTGACTCACGGCTCTTGGTCCCCGTCCTCCTCCGCCTCGCCGCCGTCCGCCGCCCGCTCCTCCGGGGCAGCCTCCGCCGTCTCGGCCGGCTTGTCGTCCGGCATGGACGCCGCCTCGCCACCCTCTCCCTCCACAGCGTCCTTCTTCTTCTTACGCTTCTCCTTCTTCTTCTCCTCCTTCGGTCCCCGGTATTCGTACTGAGAGAGGGACAAGGTGCATGGGTCTGAAGTCAGAGAACACAAACAGCACGCACACAGACGCCCCCTGATCCGCGCATGCATGCGGCGCAGCGCCGGTGGCTAGTCCCGCGTTTTCAACAACACAAACTGCGATGAAATGTGACCGACAGACCCTGACCCTGTGATGCCCTCACCTGGCAGAGCCTCACAATGACCGACATACTGCACTATCTCCTAGTATAGCGAAACGGTGACCGAACCAGTGACCTACTGGACTCACCTGGTATAGTGGCCCCGAACCAGTAACCTACTGAACTGACCTGGTATAGTGGCCCCGAACCAGTAACCTACTGAACTGACCTGGTATAGTGGCCAGAATGAGGCAAAGAATCCGACGTCCTCGGTGAGGTTGGGCAG
This sequence comes from Chirona hameri, assembly GCA_036785665.1. NCBI lineage: Eukaryota > Metazoa > Arthropoda > Thecostraca > Balanomorpha > Balanidae > Chirona > Chirona hameri. The sequence continues at coordinate 5,702 of JAXIVJ010000550.1, forward strand.
GACCCAGAGGTGGTGTCGTCCCATGGTGACGAGCCACACGGCGGCGAACACCACCACGCGGATCACGGACAGCGACAGGATAAACACCAGGAAGCCGGCCGCCGCCAGGGACAGGTAGTACACGTACTCCCTGATGGAAATAACATAGTAGTGAAACGATAGCCTGTACAAACATAATGATGCATGAGCAATATTGAACCAACGCAAGAGAGCAGCATCGTAGCCCAACTAAACGAGCCGAAGCAAAATACTTCTGACGGTAAGCACCGTTAGACTAGAGAGATGAGTCCAATCTACCAGGCTTTTAATAACGATACTTCAAAAACTGTTAAAACAACCTCAGCCAGTATAACCCCTACATATAGCCAGTATAACCCCTACCAGTATATATAGCCAGTATAACCCCTACAGCCAGTATAACTAACGTCGACCATCAAAAGGTGGCGAAAAATAAACTGAAACAGAAACTAAAAAGCAGCAGTTCAATGCCAAAATGAACACTCATGAGGTTCTATGGCAGTGCGGCGACTGCGCTGACCCTGGCAGCTAATCAATACCAATGCCCACGTAATGTCTCTCCGGTCCGCTCCGCCCACTCAGTCGGCGGCGGCGTCCACTGACCTGACTTTGACCGGCCAGAGCGGGAACAGGCAGACGCCCACGATGCCCAGCACCAGCAGGATGCCCAGCAGCCAGTAGTGGGTGGGGATCGGGTCGTAGATCCAGACGTAGGCGTCGTTACCGTCGACAAACAGCTGCTCCAGGTGCATGTCCAGCTTCACGCGGCGCTTCGGCTTACCCTCCTCCGCCTCCTGTGGTGAGATGTGTTCAGTGGTGAGCGAAACAAATGCAAATTTGTCACACTTATTCAAACTAAATTAATTCCACACAAAAACGCGTTTGTTTAATCGACGACTTTAAGAGGGGCACAAAACCAGTGGATTTCAATACAGTGGCAACTGCCGAAAACATTTAAACATCTAACTCGTTAAGTTATCCGGTGTGAAAAATCCACGGATGCCAAAACTCGATTGAAAGTGTAAATAAATTCCTAGTGATACCTATATACTTATATCATTAAAATATTAGGAAATCATTATTGCAAATCCAGCCGACCCACCTTCTTCTTCTTGGCCTTGGGTGACATCTCTCCCTCGACGGCGCTCTTCTCTCCCGCGGTCTCCTCGGCGTTGCTCTTCTCCTCGGCGGCCTCCCTCTCCTCCTCCTCTGCCGAATCGCTTTCGCTCTCCTCCTTAGTCTCCTTCTTCTTCTTGTCCTCCTCCTCCTTCCTCTTCAGCTTCTTCAGCTCCTTCCGCCGCAGGTCCATGTCCGTGATGGCGATCTTCTTCGCTCGGTGGAAGAACTTGCGGCGCAGCATTCTGCCAGACATAGTCGGCACATTTAACTTGCACAGTTTACGGAATGGATGCCTGATAAATTACAAATGGTCGTGATAAAATGTCAAAATGACAAAATGTCAAAATGACAAAATGTCAAAATGACAAAATGTCGTTGATAAATGTTCACTAAAAATCGCGACAGGTGATGCAGTGCAATGGGGGAAAAAACACTTGTCTGTATAAAACCGAGAACAAACACTGTATAAAACCGAGAACAAACACTGTATAAAACCGAGAACAAACACTGTATAAAACCGAGAACAAACACTGTATAAAACCGAGAACAAACAAGCAGTGCATGGTTACAACTGGGAACGATAATCAAATAACAATACTTATACACTCCACTGAACATGAAAAAGAGCCAGGGTTGATAGACCCTGTGTGACCCTGTGTCCGTGTCCAGGTATGTCGGGCACGTAAAACTTTCGTCTCTAAATTCTGCCGGCCAACAGGAATTGCGCGATCGGGTGGTGAGGTCAGGACAGGCTCCTAGAATTGCTTTGGAGCTGGGGTGCGGAGTGGAAAATTTTGACTACAAATAAGTATACAGAGTGGAAAATTCAACCAAAAAGCATACCTATGTACCAGGCTTTATCACCCAATTACCTGCTCACCAAAATTAGTTATTACCTATGCCAATTCTTACCTGTCTTTCCATCCACAGGCTGTCCCTATCATTACACCCATAAATCAGTATCAGGTTTCCAATTATCCAATACATTTTAAAATAAGGAGTGGAAAATTAACAGTAAAACTCGGAAAAAGAGTGGAAAAATAGTACCCATAGGGTGTCATTTTCACACCCAAATTTCCCAATGCTAGGACACTGGGTCAGGACCTGCACAACAAGCTCTGCTTAGCGCGGGTTCTGACCTCGGAAATCCATCCATACAAAACATTCGGACTAAATTTATTATAAAAAAACACCAATCAGCAAGTTAAGAATCAATGATCAAATTAGAACCATCAAATCAGCCGGTAATCCAATAAGAAGTTGACGCCCCACGTGGCACCAGCAAATCCTTATATACCGTGATATGGTGCCGATAGAAGGTAGGTATACTGACGTGTCGAGGTAGTTCACGACGGATAGAAGGTAGGTATACTGACATGTCGAGGTAGTTCACGACGGATTCTGTGATATGGCGCCGATAGAAGGTAGGTATACTGACGTGTCGAGGAAGTTCACGACGGATAGAAGGTAGGTATACTGACATGTCGAGGAAGTTCACGACGGATTCTGTGATATGGCGCCGATAGAAGGTAGGTATACTGACGTGTCGAGGAAGTTCACGACGGATTCTGTGATATGGCGCCGATAGAAGGTAGGTATACTGACGTGTCGAGGAAGTTCACGACGGATTCTGTGATATGGCGCCGATAGAAGGTAGGTATACTGACGTGTCGAGGTAGTTCACGACGGATTCTGTGATATGGCGCCGATAGAAGGTAGGTATACTGACGTGTCGAGGAAGTTCACGACGGATTCTGTGATATGGCGCCGATAGAAGGTAGGTATACTGACGTGTCGAGGTAGTTCACGACGGATTCTGTGATATGGCGCCGATAGAAGGTAGGTATACTGACGTGTCGAGGAAGTTCACGACGGACTGGCGGTCTGTGAAGAGGATGGCATGCTTCTTCTCGCCAGAGGCCCATGGCGAGTCTAGCAGCGCGTCCACCGCCCTGCCCGCCGTGAAGTACTGCACCGGGTGGTGCATAAACTTGGTCTTCTTGTTAGGCACATGGTCGCGGATGTACTTGGCGATGGCATACTCCTCCTTGGTGGGCTTCTCTTCTGTGGGCGGCTCCTGCAAAACATGGTAACAGTTTAGGAGAATATAATAAAGACATCAATTGCTCAATACGAAGGGTATCGACAGTTATCTATGCATTTCTATAGAAACATGGCAAAAATAAATAAATTTGCATTGCCACTATGCACCACATTTTGAGCATGCTGTCTTGATTCCAGATTATAATCTATAGTTTTGAGGTGAATGCCGTACCACATTATACAATCGAAATCTTATGAGTTCTTGGTCATATTTGTAGTGGATTATTAAGGGTTTAAGTCCAAAGGCAGGGACATAAAAATATACTCACTGGTGCCTTCCTCTTCACTCGTTTTCCAGACATAACTCACAACTGAAAAGGACAAGGATAATGTCATAATCAACTCACTGCAATGGCCCGCAACACACATGAACTAAGGAAATAACTTCACTGCAATGGCCCGCAACACACATGAACTAAGGAAATAACTTCACTGCAATGGCCCGCAACACACATGAACTAAGGAAATAACTTCACTGCAATGGCCCACAACATACATGAACTAAGGAAATAACTTCACTGTAATGGCCCGCAACACACATGAACTAAGGAAATAACTTCACTGCAATGTCCCGCAACACACATGAACTAAGGAAATAACTTCACTGCAATGGCCCGCAACACACATGAACTAAGGAAATAACTTCACTGCAATGGCCCGCAACACACATGAACTAAGGAAATAACTTCACTGCAATGGCCCGCAACACACATGAACTAAGGAAATAACTTTAAGTCTCAGATGACCAACAACACAAACAACCCTCTCAATGCTAGCAATACCCGATTTCTTCCTCTTCAAAACGGGGTTAATCCAACTAGAGAATAAAGTCGTGGAACCAGCAAATTGCCAAAGCTCCAACACTGCTCATGAGCTTACTAATTATGTTCACAAGCCCTGTATCGAAGGGTACGAGATTAGTAAAGGAAACTTGGGTACCAGTACTCGGCGGATATAACTTCCACAGCGATCAAACTCAGAGAAACTGGAGCAGTAAAAAGATGCCAACTTATTACCGATTGATCGTGAATATGAACGATTGGAGAATAAAGCCGTCTGTGCAATGCTTCGTCTCGTCTGACGTGAACTTCGTCAATTCTTCGTCGCGCCCAGGATCAGTGATGGCCTACGCTACGCTACGCTACGCTACGCTACGCTACGCTACGCTACGCTACGCTACGCTACGCTACGCTACGCTACGCTACGCTACGCTACGCTACGCTACGCTACGCTACGCTACGCTACGGAATTACGCTACGCTACGTATGGTTTTTAGGCCAAAGCTACGCTACCGAATTACGTTACGTTATATTTTGCTACGTTACCGATCACGCTCCTCACCGCACCCGTCCCGGTCCTCACTGCACCCGTCCCGGTCCTCACTGCACCCGTCAGTGCCGGCCCCGGGCCTGTTTACGCCGCCCGAGCCCGTCCGAACAATGGTCCGGACCCCTGCTGTCCCCTCCGGCGACCCCCAGGTAGACATTCCTGTCGGGTGCCGTTAGGACCGGGGACCGTTGGGGCGGCAAAGAGACGCCCGTCTGACGTCCGTGGACACGCGGGGAAAACTGGGATCTATTCCGACTTGACTCTGTCAGAGCGTCCGTCCGCTGGGGCCGGCAGCCAAATACGCCCCGCTGGAGAGGGGGCAGATTTTGCACACCTGTCTATCTCCCGAACCATTTGTCGGATCCAGACGAAACATGTGGCAATCGAAATATTTGCGCCGTCCGTCCGGGCGTGTACGCCACGCGGCCGTCCGAATGGGACGGGTGCGGTGAGGATCGGGCTTGAGACTTGAGCCCAGTTTCCCATATACGCATACGCAATGATACAAGGTACGTTTTTAGCACACGACCCGGGAGTCTCGGTCCCCGACTGACGCCAAGACCATATCTGTACAGGAAATACGGCTGACGATTCATCAACCTTCCACATCGTAATATATGCATATATTGGCATATATGAAAATATGTTGTGTAGCAACAGTGGCGGATCTACGGTTGGGCAAAATGGGCAATTGCCCCCCCCCCCCCAAACCACCTGAAATCGGCGCAAAATCGGCGCAAAATCGGCGCAAAATCGGCGCAAAATCGGCGCAAAATTGATACATTTCCTGATATAGAAGCAAATCTAAGCAACTTTTACTAAGGAAAGTTTGCTTTAAATCAGCTATCAATGCATAAGCAAGCGAAATCCGATGAGTTTTCAGAATTGTGTGAGAATTTGTGGAATTTTGCCCCCCCAAACTCAAAACCTAGATCCACCACTGTGTAGCAAAGCGTATACAAAATATACAAAAATAAAATAAAATAAAATACAAATAAAAACAATATTCAATTTTCCTATAAAAAGGTGTGCAAAAGCAAAATACAACCTGATTTTCTAGTGACAACACTGCAACGGTGACACCTGCCCCAACGTTACCAAACATCTTCAATCTCAATCTTATACCATCAGAAATTTTGAAAGGCACATGCCTGTAGGTCCCGTTCTCATCGAGCTTGTTACTGGTGATCAAGGCTAGTCTTGGGTAGGAATTTGGTGCATGATGGGGGCCCAGTGTCGGTCAAGTCAGGATTTGAAGAGATTGAGAGACAAGGCATCCACAACCTATCACAACCTACACACATGTTACATACTCATTTGGTTATCTTTAATAAACAAATATTCAAGTGTTGTTAGGTAGATACGAACCTATCTATATTGACCCACCGGTGTAGGTGACAGAATCCCAGAGCAAATATCCTGTTTCGGATTCGAGAAACATTTTTCCGTGGTCCAATGACTATGGGCCAAATAGCCTTTTATGGAATTTGTATCATATATATTTATATATTAAGGAAGAAGTTACTCACCTGCCTGATAGTCGTAATAAATAATATATAGATACCCACATATGTTACCGCTATCCACCCTCGCGAGCCAGGAGAGCCTCTTTTGTTTTGAGAATGACGTCGATCATCGGTGACGTTGACGCCGCAGACGTCACGAAAACTGTGTTGTTAAAACGCTGCAGATAAACTGGACGCTGTGGGCCCAAGCAGGGTAATAGAACAACGGGTAGAACAGTAAGGAATGTAACGCCCAAATTAATTAGACAAGATATAATTTTTATCGTAATTGTTTTGTCTATTATAAATTAAAAGTACTGTTTGTTATCAATAACTTGTATTTTCATGGATTATATCTTTATTTATTTAATTAAACTCCAGCAAGTATACGAAGTAGTAGTCGAAGTAGTGTATATTTCAGTACCTGTAGTAGTATTTGGAAGCGGTCATCGGTCGTTCCGACATTGTTTAACCCCCAAGCCTATTTAACCATTTTACGCCCGGAATAGCGAAAAATGATAAAAAGAAAAGGTGTACCTAAAGCTTGTATCTATATGTTACAGAAGTCGAATTTAAAATATGTACCATAGGTTACGAGCCAGCTTTGTCTGAAAATAATCGATTTAACATGGAAACCCTATGGTGTAGTAGGTTTTTAACCCCCCCAATATTTTCAGATTTTAACATTAGGCCTTAAAACATGAGCGTTGCATGGAAAGAATCGGCTTCAGAATGTCTCCGTTCCCCCAACCTTCGGAAAGTGGCGGCGCCCTTGCACATACATATTCTGAAATCAAGCGTGTTTTCTGATAAGTACAGTTATTTACACTAATTCCTTCAAAGTCTGATTATCATCATCGACGTTCGAAACGAACGACAGTTTCAATCTATACACAAAAAAAAACAGAAATTGCCATCCTCGACAAATATATGGTAGCAAAGGCCAGACAATGGACAAACAGGGAAGGGCCGAGCTCAGGCAATCAAATGAGACATAATGTTCATGAATCCACCCTTTTATGAATCAATTGCTTCCTGACAAGTCTTTTTTGGTCAGGCGCCTGGAAGGACGTGGAGGGATGGGAGGGCCATGGGGGGGGGGGGGCACGGGGGCCATGCCCCCCCTGAGCAAACCAGTTTGCACTAGATAAAATGCGATTCTGCTACGATCCGACACCATCGTCCCCCCCGGTCAACAACTTTTCGCTAACGAAACGGGGAGATAAATTTGATCTGCCACTGACGTACGGTCCCGGCCCTGATACAAATCCTGGCTACGTACCTGGGCGCCTGTGCCCTGTACGTGTCATTTGTTGCAGTTTACTTATATGCTCGGAGGTGCAATGTCAGAAGCCATAACAATATTGCATGCAATGCAATTCAAATTCACAAAATCGAAGTAGTATTGCCCTCAGACGCATGCCAGGCTGCGGAGGATCTTATAATTAATAATAGATTGCAAGGCAAATCCACTCAAATCCTGTCAGCAATGAGTTGTGGACATCTAGTGGCAATATTTAGTGCCTGAAGTAAGTAAGTCTGATACTAGATGGCACTGCACGTCTCTTCGGCAGTTGATTCTAGTATATACTAGTTTTTGTTTTGTTTTATGTGTATTAAATTTTCCGTTGATTCTTTGCTTTTTATTTGTGAATTTGTCGTTTTTCTTAGATAAATTGTATTAATATATTTGTAATAAGAAAAGATGCGTAGTCACATCAATTAGCTGCACCAAACCTTAGTATACTGAGAGATTTCTGAAAATTATTCTAGAGCACTGTATCACACGGGCCTGATTCTCGCAGTTTTCCACGCAAAACAGTTCGTATTGTTTCCCTGTGTGAACATGAAGGTGTGTATCTGGAGATGATTCATTCGGTTGAATTGAGATTGGTGACGTTGTGGCGAAGATAAGGCGGATATTCGGCGTATAATAGCAATAGAAGACGGATTCGATGTCAATGTGATGTGGTTCGCCAACTCTATGTCGTGAGTGGCAGATCAAGATAGTAACAAGATATTCGCTCAACCGGTGGAGGTGAGAACTGAAATTGGAATTATGCTGATTGGTCTTTGCCACTAGGCACACATTTAGCTCTCATTGAACAAATCATCTAACATAAGATTCCTTATACTGATTTAACTTCCATCTCTCAGTCTGTGTGTGTTTTGGGGTTTTAGGGCGCCGCAACGCTGGGGTTATGTGGTGCCCATCCAGTGGCGTACAGAGTATCAGGTCATGCAGGTCATTGTCATGACCTGTTCCTTTGGACCAGAGGCGCCCATGCAAAGCTGGTGCCCCTCCGATCAATGACAGCGCCCCTCTGGCCAATGACCGCCACTCTGTTAGTTAATTTTGCATGCGCCCCCCCCCCCTCCCTCCCTGCAAAATGTTCACCAATATTTGTGGTGCCCCTGTCGATCAGCTGGCGCCCTCAAGGCAATGACCTGGTCCTTTTTGAATTTTTGTGTACGCCACTGTGCCCGGTAACAGTGGGGCTGGCGTCACTGTCGCAGCCGGGCAATCAAATCAAGGTTCAAGGTTACTATCACCGTTGTTGGTCTGGAGTCATGGGGAAGCTTTATGACGCCACCAGATTCTGGCTATGAGCGAATCTTAGGCGGAGCCGATCAGACTTAATGGCTACAAGCAGTAGGTTTCGTCCCGATCAGACTTAATGGCTACAAGCTGTAGGCCGACCCGATCAGACTTAATGGCTACAAGCTGTAGGCCGACCCGATCAGATTTAATGACTACTTAGGCTGACCCGATCAGACTTAATGGCTATGAGCTGTAGGCCGACCCGATCGGACATAATGGCGGGGTTAGGTTAGTTTAGTTTCATTAATTCCGATCGGTTCAGCCTACCGCTCATAGCTATTCAATTGGGGCGGCCTAAGATTCGCTCATCTGGTGACGTAATAAAGCTTCCCTATGACGCAAAACCAACAACAGTGATAGTAACCTTGAACCTTTATTTGATTGCCCGGCTGCGATGGTGACGCCAGCCCCACTGTTACCCTGTGCCCATCCATCTTCACTCAACTACTTCAAATTCTTACAAATGTTAAGTTTGTTGACATTTACAACATAACCAACTGAGGCAGCCAGGGACCCTGCACAATGAAGCTGTGTCCCCAGGCAGGCGTAGGACCCAGACCCTGCAAGGCCCAACATTGTTTGTGATGCAGACATGCAACCCCACAGGAACACAGCAGAGTGTGCAGGCAACACAGGGGCAGGGGTGCGGATGTCTCAGTCCCAGATCCCCTGAACAAATAACACATGCAAGGCGGAGTTCCCCCAACTCAACAGGAAGCTGGAGTAACAGTGGTGAGGCAGCCAGTGAGAGCTGCTGATGGACAGGCAGGACAGGGGCGGGGGTGCAGGGGCCCCTGTTCCAGACCCCCTGCACAATCAGCACATACAAGGCAGAGAGCTCCCAACTCAACAGCAAGCTGCAGCTGTGAAAGCGAGGCAGCCAGCAAGAGCTGCTGCAGACACAGAAATCCATCAGCATTGACTAGGCAGGGATGGAGGGCACAAGCAGAGCAAGTTGAAAGCAATATACACAAATACAGATCAGTTTGTTAACAAGAGGGGTGACCTTTGTATGATGATTACTGATGATGAACCTGACTGGACACTTTTGTCTGAGGTTATTCCTAAAGCTCAAGTCAACCCAATATCCCCAGCTAGTTTATCCCTTCCTAGTTATACAGCATACCTCAATTTCAATCCAAGTGTCAACAATCTTGGGGATGGGGGAAGCCATAGCATCTGTATTTTTGTCAACACAAAATGGCAAGCCACTGAGGTCTCCTTCCCCACATGTTCCTTACAAGATCAACTCTGGATAAAAATTCCACTTGTAGGCTCAGACCAGCTTCTTCAGCTTCTTCAGACCACTTGTAGGCTCAGACCAGCTTCTTGTAGGCTCAGACCAGCTTCTTGTAGGCTCAGACCAGCTTCTTGTAGGCTCAGACCAGCTTCTTGTAGGCTCAGACCAGCTTCTTGTAGGCTCAGACCAGCTTCTTGTAGGCTCAGACCAGCTTCTTGTAGGCTCAGACCAGCTTCTTGTAGGCTCAGACCAGCTTCTTGTAGGCTCAGACCAGCTTCTTGTAGGCTCAGACCAGCTTCTTGTAGGCTCAGACCAGCTTCTTGTAGGCTCAGACCAGCTTCTTGTAGGCTCAGACCAGCTTCTTGTAGGCTCAGACCAGCTTCTTGTAGGCTCAGACCAGCTTCTTGTAGGCTCAGACCAGCTTCTTGTAGGCTCAGACCAGCTTCTTGTAGGCTCAGACCAGCTTCTTGTAGGCTCAGACCAGCTTCTTGTAGGCTCAGACCAGCTTCTTGTAGGCTCAGACCAGCTTCTTGTAGGCTCAGACCAGCTTCTTGTAGGCTCAGACCAGCTTCTTGTAGGCTCAGACCAGCTTCTTGTAGGCTCAGACCAGCTTCTTGTGGGCTGTATATACAGAAACCCTTCAGCAAATGGAAACATCTCCACCAGTGATTTGATCGACCTGCGGCGAACGAGTACATCTGGAAACTATTTGCACATACTGATTGCTGGAGATGTAAATATGCTGCAAATAGAATGGGTCACCAGGTTCTCCCTCCTATGCCCCTGACAGACATTACACACACATAGCTTCATTGAAAGCATCCAAGATTGTGGACTAGATCAGCATGTCACCAAAGCCACAAGATACAGAGAGGGTGCACTGCAATCCTGCCAAATGAAGAGGGTCTAGTCCAGAACTTAGGATATCTCCCACCCATAGGAAACAGCGACCACATTGTGCTGCAGTTTGATCTGAATGTAAAATGTAAGATGTGTCAGAATGTAAAAAATACTGACCCACTAAAGCACAGTGCGTTGGTATTGTCTACATTCTGATAGTACAAAAGTCCGAGGTTAGGACATATCAAAGAGTGGACTTTTACCCTATTAATATCAGACCGCTGGGCTTCTGACCTCAGCCGGTAGTGGCAGCCCGGGTTCGAGTCGCTTTGGCGCTCGCTGTTTGCCCCTGGCTGGGATGGCCTGCGGCCGGTGGCAGCGGTTGCACTCAAGGTCAGGTGACGTCAGAGGGCGGGGCGGACCGTGTCCAGGTATGTCGGGTACGTACAACTTTCGCTTCTAAATTCTGCCGGACTCCAGGAATTGCGTGCTCGGGTGGTTGGGCCAAGGCCTGCGCAACAAGCTATGCTTAGCGTGGGTTCTGGCCTCGGAAATCCATCCATTCAAAACATTCGGACCAAATAATAATACAAAAAATCCCGAAATTTGTAAAGCTAGATCAGGATCCTACATAGATTTGCACATTCAGCCACAATCCAAAGCAGCTCCTGTCACAGATCATCCCTCGGTAGCACCTTCTGTCACAGGTCATCTGGCATGCTCTGTAACAGAAGACACAAGGCCTCTGTAATGAGGTAAGGAACAGTCGACCTGCCCCCCTCCCCCCCCCCCCCCCCCAGTCTCTCTTGAACAGGTGAGAGGTCGAGGTAGCATGCCGGTCTGAAGAAGATATGATGCTTGGTCCAAAAAACAAAACCCACAGATAATTGTTATCTTGTTCATCCTATGATTTGTTGCAGAGCAGATGCAACACATTGCACTGCTATTTGTTTTGCCATCTGACCTTGGCCCCAAATATATTGTTGGATTCTCATGCTGAAAAGATTATCCAGATAAGTTGGGTGCGCAGTGTTATACTCCGCATTGGCAACTAAGTATCTACTGCTGAAAAATGTATGTATTGATTCATGGGCCAAATGTGCCATTGAAGTTTGCTCCCAAACACACGGGTGAAAATTTGTATAACCTCAATTTTGTAGGGAAAATGTTCTGATTCACTAATCAGGTCATGATATAATCTGAGTTTTTTAAAAAAAGAATTGAAGTAGGTATATTATATGAATCATTGAGTGTCACATGCAGCATTTCATTCTTCCAGGTAATATCCCCTCTTATAAAGATACTATATTCAAAATATACTTTTTACCAAATGGAGTCATTTAGAAACCACATCAGTTTAACCTGATGTGCCTATGCCAATTGTGGTGCACCGTTATCACTGTGTAGATGTCTCAAACCCCACTGAAGATAATCAGCTGATAGGTGACATACCAACTACTGTATTCGCACTCTTCACTCTCTTTTGGACATATAACTATGCTAGTCACATACACATAGTTCACATATCCGCCGCATCAGGTCACAGCTGCCCCTCCGGCTCCATCTGTTCGCAGGCTGTGACCGGGAGGCGCCGCGATGCCGCCGCCTCCGCCGCCCCCGCCCGGGGCGCCGCCGCCGCCGGCCGCCGGGCCGCCGCGGAAGCCGGCCGCCAAGGGGCAGGACCGGAACGCGCTGCTCGGCGACATCCACAAGGGCGCCAGGCTGAAGAAGGTGGTCACCAACGATCGCAGTGCAGCGCTCGTAGGTAGGTGTCGAGAGGAGGTGGGCGGCCAGACGCAACCTGGTCCGACGTGGTCACGTGGGGCAGCTGTGAAAGGCCAGACGGAACCTGGTCCGACGTGGTCACGTGGGGCAGCTGTGGGCGGCCAGACGGAACCTGGTCCGACGTGGTCACGTGGGGCAGCTGTGGAAGGCCAGACGGAACCTGGTCCGACGTGGTCACGTGGGGCAGCTGTGGGCGGCCAGACGGAACCTGGTCCGACGTGGTCACGTGGGGCAGCTGTGGAAGGCCAGACGGAACCTGGTCCGACGTGGTCACGTGGGGCAGCTGTGTAAGGCCAGACGGAACCTGGTCCGACGTGGTCACGTGGGGCAGCTGTGGAAGGCCAGACGGAACCTGGTCCGACGTGGTCACGTGGGGCAGCTGTGGAAGGCCAGACGGAACCTGGTCCGACGTGGTCACGTGGGGCAGCTGTTTCGTGGACTGAGAACAATGGCGTGACAGAGCAGTAGCTAACAGAATATGCAGGGTGGTGTTGAGAGCAGTACATCGCTGCAATCATGCGGCGCAGTGCGCTGCGTCGTGTTGTACATAGGAGAGGACGTTTTGGGCATACCTTCTATCCGTACAACAGACTGCATATTGCATGTGGGCCTACCATGGGCACTGAGCCGAAACTGATACTCCAGCTGTGCACCATGGCGCACTGGACGAGAACTGAAGTGAGTTGAGTAAAATCGCACTGAGTGTACACTCAGTACAGGGGCTCCAGTTGCCATGGTATACACTAAGGTCCGGCTTATCTTCTACTCTAGCGTATGTTTGACGGCGAATTAAGAAACGACAATAAATGCATTCAAACCGCATTACTGAGAGCTTCAAAATTATATATTGATGCATTGGCTCACCTTATCTATTGGCTGATTTTAAGCAAACAATACTTTTCCTCCGCAAAGAGCTAAAAAGTGATTTTTTCCTTAAAATCAGCCAATAGATAAGGTGAGCCAATGCATCAATATATCATTTTGAAGCTCTCGGTAATGCGGTTTGAATGCATTAATTGTCGTTTCTTAATTCACAGTCAAACATACGCTAGAGGAGAATATAAGCCGGACCTTATGGTGTACTATAGCAACTGCGGGTCCCTGTACAGTGTACATAGCCGATGGCCTGTTTTAGCTGTGACTGTGAGACATCAGATAATGTCTGGCTTCATGCCCGGACCAACGACTATCGGATACGGTAGGGCTGGACTCTTAGACCGTCCCAGGTGACCACCCCCTGCCGCCTTCGAATCTCGTGGCCGACCTCTGCCGAGCCTGCCCTGTCCCTGGCCTGGTCTACCCCGTCTCTGGCCTGGTCTACCCCGTCTGGCCGGCTCTGCTCTGGTCCGTCTGTGACCTCCGCCGAGCCTGCCCTGTCTCTGGCGGCTGGCCTGGTCTACCCCGTCTCTGGCCTGGTCTACCCCGTCTGGCCGGCTCTGTTCTGGTCCGTCTGTGACCTCTGCCGAGCCTGCCCTGTCTCTGGCCTGGTCTACCCCGTCTCTGGCCTGGTATACCCCGTCTCTGGCCTGGTCTACCCCGTCTCTGGCCTGTTCTACCCCGTCTGGCCGGCTCTGCTCTGGTCCGTCTGTGACCTCCGCCGAGCCTGCCCTGTATCTGGCCTGGTCTACCCCGGCTCTGGCCTGGTCTACCCCGTCTGGCCGGCTCTGCTCTGGTCCGTCTGTGACCTCTGCCGAGCCTGCCCTGTCTATGGCCTGGTCTACCCTGTCCCTGGCCTGGTCTACCCCGTCTGGCCGGCTC
>JAXIVJ010000550.1:25000-27500 GCA_036785665.1 Chirona hameri
TTGTCAATGTGGCGAGTTTTTCCGACACCAATCGAGATGTTCCTCTCGCTAGTCACCTCGCTAGCCCTCGCTAGTCTTCTCGCTAGTCGCTAGTTGCTCACGTGACATTTGCTGTCGAAACACCCCTTTAGCCTCATCAGATTCATCATCATCGCTTATTTGCACTTTAGCCTCATCAGATTCATCATCATCGCTTATTTGCACATTTGAATAACGTAGACTTGACTGATGAAAATTGATTGCTTTGGAATGTGTTGTAAGAGGGACCAGGGTGTCTTCATGCTACTTGCATGCAGCTTTCGTTAACCCGCGCCCCGCTGAGGTCTCCAGCCGAACGCGCCCCGTTGGGGGGAGGGGGGAGGGGAGTAAATTTTACCCCCCTCGTATCTTCCGAACCAAAGACCGCAGCGGGACGCGCAAGGCGGCGATCGAAAGCTCTCAAGGAGACGAATATAATGCATAACCGAAACTCTTAAAATAAGGTCACATGGCAGGTCACGATCAGGTACAATGTCAAAAATGATGTATTTGAGTGTTTGGGCCATACTTTCCATCCAAAGCCTTAGATTGCGACTATTATCGCACAAGGTGATTTCAAAGGTATAATGCATCTCCCGTATAAGCGAAAGTGAAATTGTAAGCAAAGGTCAAGATCAGGTCACAAAAGGTCACTGGTCTACGAAAGCCGTGCGACACATCATGTTGTATGGGTTATTTTACACGTATAACTCGACAGTAGTAGCATTTTTACAACCTGGCCCCATATAATGGCCCTCAGGTCAAGGTCAGGTCACAATAAAGGCTTTAATCTATGTTTTCATCCATTGGGGCTGAATTGGAGAAGAGCATCCCTGCTCCAAATTCATGTCCTCTAAAATATATCAAGGAGCCACTTCATGAGTGCCTTACAAATATACCTAGTACCACACCTGTACAGATCAAAAATATAATTCAATCTCTGAACCCTGTGGGAGGCGGGATAGATGGAATAAGCTCGTTTATATTGCTAGGAACGTGTGAACCACTATTGCATCATCTTACCTTCTTTTTCAATTAATGTCTGAGAACAGCCAGAGTACACAAAAATAAGGACAAGATTTGAAATTGATTACTAAATAAGCAAGGTATGTTTCTAGAACAGCTTTGTCTCAGAAATACAGCGGTGGTATATATTTGTCTGTATCTGGTCACTAAAAGGCAAAACACGTGATTTAAAAAAATGACGTCATGAGTTACTTATACTTAGGGAGCCATAAGTCAGTCATAAATAAATATATTGCTTTGAAATTTTATTTCTGTGTCGTCCGTGCTTGGTTCTCTAACATGTATTCAGTTTTTTCATATCTTTAAAAAAAAATGATTTTGCGGGAAAACACTTTTGTAATTTTTGCGAGGTCAAAAACCACAAACTTCGCAAATTTGAGATAGTCATTGTGAAGAGAATGCCATTTCCTTTCTTTTGACGTTTTTCATTTGCAATTTGCATCAAAACTCTATTTTCTACGAATTTTCAAATATTTATCGTTTTTCCACCAAAAATGGCATGACATGACGTCATTAAAATATCATTATCTTCCAAAGAACTACATCAATTTCAGTGCAGTTGTGTGATAAGACGTAGCATTGATGCAGCATAAGGTACTCTAAGTTTGACGTCGTTATCGCTCATAGTTTTTAAGTTATTGAGACATTCCGGGAGGGGGGTAAAATTTACCCCCCCCCCCCAGCGGGGCGCGGGTTAAGTCTATCCCAGGTGGACGTGAGTTTGCCTATAATTGATTTATATGTGTGGGTAATGTTGTCAGGCGGCATTGTTCTGGACCATGTCTGGGTCGTTATTTGGATATCCCTTCCTTGCCCCGCCCCGTCAGCTGATAACACGGGGGGGGGGGGCTGCCGCCCGTCCAGACGCCCCGTGACAACGTTAACGAGCACCGCCCGCCCGATAGCCCGCCTGTCCGCTCGCCCGCCTGCCTGTCTGCATGCTTGGCAGCTCAGTGCGGCGTGTCGATGGCTGCAGAACACGGCCGGCCGGCGGGGCGGTGTGGCTCCACACTCGCAGCCCCGCTTACAAACGGCCGCCGCCCCGCGCTGATCAGCGGTGATCCGTGCCGGCTTCTGGGTCGGTCGTGTTTGGTCCGTGTTTGGAGGTGGCCGGTACCGCTTGGCAGTATACTTAGTCTGGCCTGCAGTAACACCGCAGTCGCCTCTTCGGGTATGGGTGGACAGATTACACGAATGGGAGCATGACCTTACGGTCTGCAGAAGTTGATGAGGTTCCGACACGCAGTTTTCCGTTCATTAGTTCTGTTTATGGAAACATGTTTAGTATTTTGTGGTAATGAGGCTATGTCCATGCTACTGTCTAATCGTCTCGCCATTTCGGCTTTGCTAGCACGGCTTCGTGTGCCAGTGCTCAGTGACTCATTCCCAGTCACCCCTCCCTGCCTGCACAGTACAGTGGTGGGAGCACGAGTGCCGCCGCGCGCCTTCTACAGGC
>JAXIVJ010000550.1:32500-207500 GCA_036785665.1 Chirona hameri
CCGTTGGCTGCGGCCGATACGTCGGCGGCTGATTGCTGACGTGGAACCGTGAAGTCTGGCGCGTGCCAGCCGCGGTGAATCGGCACAGCGTTACTGATGTGAACGTCATACGGTCATGGCTGCCAACAGAGCATAACACATTCCCGTCAGGGTTAACACTGATGAATTAAAGTCCACAATATGATAAGAGTTGCGATGATTTAAATCCATGGCCAGATACCACCCCATTGTCATTTCCTTTTTGCGGCGGGTCTATAAGTTTGAGATAGGGCAGGACAGAGTGGGAGAGCAGGGCCTATACGGACTATGCGTCTCGCATTCCGTCTCCGTATTCAGGATAGCAGCGTGGGCCGTCCAACGCACTGCCAGCGGCCCTGATAAGCTTATCGGGGCGGCCAGCTCGGCTCCGAACCACTGACCTTCCCCGCCCACCATCTGACGCCGGCCGGACTTTGTGCGCGCGCCGACAGAGTGCCGCTGCCAGCCATGACTATCTGCGCTCACGGCCGGCACGATAGCGCCTGCTCCGCCGCCACCGCCGCCGCCGCCGCCGCCGCCGCTGCGGCCCGCTGCTCCGACCCGCGACTGTGCAGCGCCGATTCCGGCCGGAAATATCCCACAGAGCGCCGTTTGCACGGGGCCTGATAAGGCGGCAGTTCCGCTGGGTGAGGGGACGGGGCCTGCCGATCCGCCCCACTGCCGGCCTCCGCTGCAGACTGACCTCAGACTCCCTGCAGCAGCAGCGGGGCGGCGCCGGGTGGGCGCTGCACGCGCTGAGTTCGGGACGCCGAATTACAGAGCTTGGGTGCGTCGCTGCAGGCCGGTGGTGGCCGGTGGCGGACGCGGCACGTTGCCGCGCGTTTTTCGGCGGCGCACGACCGGGCTCGGGACGTGATGCCGTGTGGAAAAGGGGGCGGGCGCCGCGCCACGTGGGGTACGTGTGTGCGTGACCATCTGCGAGCTGCGCCAACTGCTTTCGGCCACCGTTGTAATCAGCTGGTCTCCACCGGAGCAGACCCTGCACCCTGACACGACACTCCGCTGACCCTGACGCCTGAGCCGCACTGCGCGACAGCAGCAGCGGGCGGTGTCGCGCGGCGCGGGGCGGGGTGGGGGCGCGGCGGCCATGGGCGCTGCTCCCTGCACCATTCGAGCCGCGGCCGGCCGTATCGCGGCGCTATGTCGCAATGAGCAGCGGTGTGTCGGTGTGTGTGTGTCACCGCTGCCGACCCGCTGATTCCGTGTTGCAACACTTACCGCAGCGGACGACAGCGGTGGTGGAGGGTTCGTCATCCGGCAGGCCGCAGCCCCAGGCTCCCCGGCCGGGCGGCAGGGGCAGGCCGCAGCCCCAGGCTCCCCGGCCGGGCGGCAGGGGCAGGCCGCAGCCCCAGGCTCCCCGGCCGGGCGGCAGGGTCAGGCCGCAGCCCCAGGCTCCCCGGCCGGGCGGCAGGGGCAGGCCGCAGCCCCAGGCTCCCCGGCCAGGCGGCAGGGAGGCAGTGGCAGGCCGCAGCCCCGGACTCCCCTGCCGGCCGGGAGGCAGGGAGGCAGTGGCAGGCCGCAGCAGGCCGCAGCCCCAGGCTCCACTGCCGGCCGGGCGGCAGTGACAGGCCGCAGCCCCAGGCTCCACTGCCGGCCGGGAGGCAGTGCCAGGCCGCAGCCCCAGGCTCCACTGCCGGCCGGGCGCGTCGTCCGAATCAGCTATGCCCTCTCCGGACCGGGAGTGTCGGAGCTGCATCCGGTGTTGGTACGAAGCCGACGCGTCTCACTCTCTCTCGGAGAGACGCGATGGATGCAGGTGCTACATGGACTACTGCGATACAACCCCAGCTGCCGTCACGCCCCGGAAACCCAAATAACCCGTCATTCAGCCGCGCTAGCCCACCGGGCGAGGTCCGACCGGGCTGGCCGGCTGGCCGCTGGATCGGACCCGGTCGATTGATTGGTATACATCGGATGTCTGTCGTGTCATATAACTGTATATTGATATATGCCGGCGTGTCGGCCGTGCTGGTGGTCTCCGGCCTCTGTCACAGGCCGTGTCGCCGTCTATCATCACCCGTTTCCCGTGATCGGCTGAGAGACACGGGCCGTGTCGCCGTCTATCTATCATCACCTGTTTCCCGTGAGCAGCTGATAGATGCGGGCCGTGTCGCCGTCTATCATCATCACCCGTTTCCCCGTGATCAGCTGAGAGACGCGGGCCGTGTCGTCGTCTATCTATCATCACCCGTGTCCCGTGAGCAGCTGATAGATGCGGGCCGTGTCGCCGTCTATCATCATCACCCGTTTCCCCGTGATCAGCTGAGAGACGCGGGCCGTGTCGCCGTCTATCTATCATCACCCGTTTCCCGTGAGCAGCTGATAGATGCGGGCCGTGTCGCCGTCTATCATCATCACCCGTTTCCCCGTGATCAGCTGAGAGACGCGGGCCGTGTCGCCGTCTATCTATCATCACCCGTTTCCCGTGAGCAGCTGATAGATGCGGGCCGTGTCGCCGTCTATCATCATCACCCGTTTCCCCGTGATCAGCTGAGAGACGCGGGCCGTGTCGCCGTCTATCTATCATCACCCGTTTCCCGTGAGCAGCTGATAGATGCGGGCCGTGTCGCCGTCTATCATCATCACCCGTTTCCCCGTGATCAGCTGAGAGACGCGGGCCGTGTCGCCGTCTATCTATAATCTCCCGTTTCCCGTGAGCAGCTGATAGATGCGGGCCGTGTCGCCGTCTATCTATCATCACCCGTTTCCCGTGATCAGCTGAGAGACGCGGGCCGTGTCGCCGTCTATCTATCATCACCCGTTTCCCGTGATCAGCTGAGAAACGCGGGCCATCCTGGGTGTTTGGAATATAAGGCATGACAACATCATTGAAGAACTGTACCAATTTGTGGCGGTGTTGAGTTCTTTGTTGACTTCTGATCACCGTCAGGCTGTGTTTTGCACGGCCGCGTCTGGCCGGCCGGCGGCGGGGCGGTGTGGCCGCGCTTCATTAGGGTCGGACGTGCCGGGCCGCACGCAGACCCCGTTTTTACCCGGCCGCCCCGCGCCAGCCGTCACCGCCCATCAGAGGCCGTCGGCGTCACTCTGCCGCCGGCCGCGTCACGTCACGTCATGGCCCGTTACTGTGTCGCGGCGGTGGCGGTGGGACGTCCTTGCGGACCGGCCGCCGCCGTGCCATCAGGCTCCCACGCCGATTACCGCCGGGTGACCGTGCAGAGCGGACGGTGGACGACTAGCCGGACGGGCCGGCCGAGCCGTGATACCCCTGGTCACGGGTCACGCCGGGCCGGGCTGGTCGGGCCTTGCAGGTCGGACGGTGGGCCGAGCCGTGATACCCCTGGTTACGGGTCACGCCGGGCCGGGCTGGTCGGGCCTTGCAGGTCGGACGGTGGGCCGAGCCGTGATACCCCTGTCACGGGTCACGCCGGGCCGGGCTGGTCGGGCCTTGCAGGGCGGACGGTGGACCGGGCAGGCCGAGCCGTGATACCCCTGGTCACGGGTCACACCGTGTCGGGCTGGTCGGGCCTTGCAGGTCGGACGGTGGACCGGGCGGGCCGGACGGGGGGCCGGCCGAGCCGTGATACAACCGGTCACGGGTCACGCCGGGCCGGGCTGGTCGGGCCTTGCAGGTCGGACGGTGGACCGGGCGGGCCGAGCCGTGATACCCCTGGTTACGGGTCACACCGGGTCTGGCTGGTCGGGCCTTGCAGGTCGGACGGTGGACCGGGCGGGCCGAGCCGTGATACCCCTGGTTACGGGTCACACCGGGCCGGGCCGGGACGAGATGGGTGAGCCTCTGTCGGGCAGGGCGGATACCGCGGCGAGTTTCGTGATCACGGTGGGTTTTCGTGTGGCTTCGCTTGTTGTTTGCCACTTCTGGGGCGTCGGTTTTTGTGGTGGGAAGAACAGCTTGGGAAGTAGTTCATAAATTGGAACACGTGTAACTATCTTGTCGACGTTTCCGCCATCCCGACAGCGCACAGTGGGCGAGAACGGCCTTTTAGCGCGACACGGGCGTTTCTGCTTCAATTTACGGCATCGGTTTGAACATGTAGCATATCAATCGATAGCTCTGATGAACAGACTTGCCAATGATTCATATTTGTCATGAATCGATTCACAGTGATTCACGGACCATAATGAATGATTCAATCATGATTCAATCACTCAACATTACCATAATGAATGATTCAATCATGATTCAATCACTCAACATTACCATAATCAATGATTCAATCATGATTCAATCTCTCAACATTACCATAATGAATGATTCAATCTTGATTCAATCACTCAACATTAAAGGGAAGTGTCGACTCCTTTGTCTAACTCCTTTGATTTTGAATGTGCGACTCTAAGATTTTATGAGCGTGATAGGGAGGTCATGCTCTACCTGTGTGCCCATTTTCATGCACATCAGAATAGTCTGCTGTTTGACCTTAAACATATGACCTGCTCTAAATCCTTTGATTTTGAATGTGCGACTCTAAGATTTTACCAGAATGATCACTAGGTCGTGATCTATCTGTGTCCCAAATTTTGAAGCCAATCCAAATAGTCTGCGAATGTGTTTCCGAATGTGAATGTGAATGTGAGCCAATTGGACACGCGTGTTGTTTATTTTGATTATAAAATGATATTTATAATATTTACTATAATTGCAAATTCCAAGTTCCAAAATCATTAATGACTTTACGTTTCACTTTTTTAAGCGAATAGAACATTTATTTTGATTTTTCATTAGGTATTATTTTTTATAAAGCATGATGTGGAATAAAGCGGCGCCGATGCGACAGTGATATTTGGGACATGCGGACAGCGGAGGTCATGCAAATGTTTGTTTATGATTTAGTTTTTGATATGGTATAGCCTAGAAATTAGGAAAGGTGGGTACCTTTTGCTAATTTTTCGTGTGAAAAAGGTGTGCGTGTACTGTGTGGTTTATGAACCAAAGTATGAGTTAGTTACCTTCTCTAAGTATTTAGGTATCTACCCCTAACCCTACCAGTTCCAAGGTATTCACCTAGTTGGGGCTGATTGAACAGTGGCTTTGTGCCCACTGGAGTTGGACGCAAAACCTCGCTTTCTTTACACATAGATGAATTACAGGCTACAGCGCAGGACACATAACTCATATAATTGGCCATTAAAGGAAATAGTTCACCTTCGGAACATTTTTCAGAACAAGATTTTATTATATTTTGTAATACAGTTTCTTTTTTTCTTGTCAAAAATGGTCCTACATCGCGCTAATTCAGGACAGAAGGTCGTAAATTATTAAGTTTATGGTGTGCGTTATTGGTCTGCGCATGCTCCCTGGCAGTGCTGGCACTTTCAGACGGTACGGTACATCATATATGCGCCGCATTCCTTCGTCAAAAAGTCAAATATTTCGGCTGGAGAGTCTTTTCAGCCAAGAAAAGTTGCAGATAAGGATTTCTCAACACGGGCTACAAAACTGCTATTTCAGTTCAAAACCCATGTTGAAGGTGAACTATTTCCTTTAAGTGGTTTGTCCACAGGGCAGTTTGTCCACAGATGAATGCTGGGCCGCTGGCATATTTTGTGGACAGTTTATGCTGTTCGACCAAAAAAGAATGATTCTTTGAGCAATGAATGATTCAATCAGCCTATTTTCTCTGTATGAATGATTCAATCAGTGACTCACAACAGGTTTGCGCATGAGGTGAATCGATTCATGAATCATTCATTTGAAATAAGAATGATTCAATCAAAAGTAGTCGATTCACATTGAATCATTGACAAGTCTGCTGATGAATCAGGGAGCTAAACAAATATGCGCTTTCTTTTATCTGGGTTTAACCCGGCATTGACCGAGGTCCCAGCCGAACGCCATTGACCGGGGGGGGGGGATATTTTCCCCTCGTTATCTCCGGAACGAATGATCGCAGCGAGGCACGCAAGGCGGCATTCGAAAGCTCTCGATGAGACGTATCTAAAGCATACTTGAAATTGTGGAATTGAGGTCACATAGTAGGTCAAAGTCGGGTAAAAAGTAAAAATCGAGGCATTTGAGTTTATGGGCCATACTCTCCATCCAAAGCCTTTAATTGCGATCATGATCACCCAAAGTGCTTTCAAAGGTATAAAACACATCCCGAATGAGCTAAAGTGAGATTCTTGGCAATGGTCAAGGTCAAGGGCAGGTCACAAAAGGTCACTATGCGCAGAAGATCTAAGAAAGTCATGAGGCACATGTTGTATGGGCTATTTTACACGTATAATTCGATAGTGATAAGTAATTTTACCATCTGACCTTATTTAAGTGAAGTTAGTGTCAAGCTCAGGTCAAGGTCAGGTCACATAAGGTCAACATGCGAAATTGATAATTATAAATAAAAAGGGAATTTTTCTAGAACGTTTTTGTCTCAGAAATACAGTGCTGGCATTTATTTGTCTGTATCTGGCCAATAAAGCCAAAAATGCAATTACAAAATATGACGTCATGAATCACTCATACTTAGGGAGGCAAAAGTCAGTCAAAAACAAATATATTGCTTTGAAATTTGTTTTTGGTATTGGCCATATGTGGTTCTCCAACATATATTCGTTTTTTTTTAATGTTTTCAAAATTTTGATTTTGAGGGCATTTCCCCTTTCAATTTTGTGTTTATTTTTTGGGGGGGGGGTAAAAAACAAAAGTTTCACAAATCCGAGATAGCCATTTTGTAGCCCTCGTCATTTTCTATCTTCATACTTTTGTATTGTATTTTTCTTTTAAAAAATAGCCTTTGTACGGTCGGTTAACCCGCGAGTTACTGGGCGGGGGGCTATTTTTTGCCCCCTCCCGTTATTTTGCAATAACTCCTAAACGAACACCCGTATCGTCACCAAACTTGCAGTAACTTCTCTCACATCAATTCTACACATGTTGGCAAAATGAAAAATATGAGGCTATGATAGGTCAACCGGGAATGACGTCAGAGTGACGTCATGTTCTTCGGTTTTTGTTGCAAAATAATGGTTTGCGGAAAACGCTGTCGAAGGTACGATATTTGAGATAAACTAAATTGTATTACATTGAATTACTGACAATAGACCGGGCTATCAAACTGTTATCTCGGATTTTTGAGTTTTTTTAATTCAAAATTTTGAGAAATCCAAAGACATTTTGTTTTGTTTTTACAAAATTTTCAAGAAAAAATCAGAATTTTCCAAAAACCGGAATATATGTGATCGAGACGTATGCGGTGAATATGTGTACCAAATTTAAAGTCGATATCTTTAAAATTGACCGAGTTATGACCTTTAAATGACAAAAATCGACCACTTCTCACAGCATTACTATGACAAAAAACGCATTTCCATTTTTGCTTTTTACTTCTATTTATATGGAACAAACAATGTTCTAAGGTCATTTTTCGCATTATAGACGAAAAACAAACCCATAAACATGTGTTACAACGCCTAATGCCCGTAATCTGCAGTTTGACCTCGTGACCTCGGATGACCTTGACCTGACCCAAGGTCATAAATAGCTTAGAAAGGTACTTAGAAGTGTCAGACACACGAATCATACCGATTTATCAACAGCTTATGCGTTTAATATCGCAATTTTGCGCGACAATTCCACCCATAGAGACCTTTTGACACAGTCAAACATTTTGTACTTGACCTGACCTGTGACGTCATCGGTGACCCCGAGGTCAACAATATTATGTTTCCCTCGATAAATTTCCCAGGGCTATCGAATGCCGTTTGAATTTTTACATTTAGTCCAGTAGTTCCGGAGATCAGAGGGGGGGGGGGGCAAAAAATAGCCCCCCCCCCCCCCCAGTAAGTCGCGTTATGAAATATACCCCAGTAACTCGCGGGTTAACCCGCGCCCCGCAGGGGGTGGTGGTGGTGGGGTAAATTTTAGCCCCCCTCCAGGATTTTCTCAATAACTTGAAAACTATAGGGGATTGCCACGTCAAACTTTCAATACCTTATGCTGCATCAATTCTACGCCTTCACACAAAATTTCACTGACATTGAGGCAGTATTTGGGAAGATAATGACGTTTTAATGACGTCATGTCATGCGATTTTGGTTGGAAAAACGATAAATGTTTGAAATTTCGTAGAAAATCGAGTTTTAATGCAAATTGCAAATGGAAAAGCTAAAAGGAAGGAAATGACATTCTCTTCTAGATGGCTATCTCGGATTTACGAAATTTTGGAGTTTTGACCCCAAAAAGTCAAACTTTTCTTTGGGAAAATTTCCGCATTTTATCAAGTTATTAAAAAAAAACGGAATATATGCTAAATAACCAAGTATGGACGATACTCAAACCAAATTTCAAAGCAATATCTTAATTTTTGACTGACATGGCTCCCTAAAGCCCTACACAATGCGTGATTGTCCAGGAAATCACGCGCGTGTTCTCCGTGTTTGCAGAACTTCATGACGTCCGGGATCTGGCCGATCACGGAAATCACGCAAGGCAAATGGATAAACTACTGCATTTTTTAATGGATATACACTGCATAAATATCTACCAGCTTCAACACAAGTTTCAACACTCACAATTTGCTCAAACGCTTCTTCATTCATCTTCCGCCACGATACTCAGCACACATTATTCAAGTTTAGGTCTAGTATAGACTACAATACGCGAAATCAAGCAAAATGATTAAAACCCTGCAACACGCAATCTCGGAAAACACGACAACAAGTTCAGAATTTTGACTTTTCATCGTTCCGTCCGTGACGTGTCTGCGGAATTTCCTGGACGTTTCATCCGGGATCTTCGTGATGTGCCAGTGTAGCTCACCCTGCACCCAATGCATTTGCTATCAGCTGAACTTGCTCTTGTCACGCAAATCCTGACAACACGGATAAAGCGCGCGTGATTTTCAGGAAATCACGCATAGTGTAGCCTGGGCTTAAGGATAAGTAGCTCATGACGTCATTTTCCCCCGTTTTTTTTTTGTTGCTTGTATTGATTAGATATAGGCAAATCAATACCACCGCTGTATTTCTGAGACAAAACTGGTCTGGAAACATGCCTTTTGTATTTAGATTAATCAATTTCAAATTTTGACTTTCTTGTGACCTGACCTTGACCTGAGGGCAATTATGTGGGGTCAGGTTGTGAAAATGGCTGCTACTATCGTATTATACGTGTACAATAACCCATACAACATGCGTTGCATGGCTTTCGTAGACCTGTAACCTTTAGCGACCTGACCTTGACCTTTGCTTACAATTTCACTTTCGGCTTATACGGGAGATGCATTATATTATACCTTTGAGAGCACCTTGTGCGATAATAGTCGCAATCTAAGGCTTTGGATGGAAAGTATGGTTCAAAAACTCAATTACCTCAAGTTTGACCTTTTACCTGATCGTGACCTGACATGTTACCTTATTTTAAGAATTTCGGGTGTGCATTATATTCGTCTCCTTGAGAGCTTTCGATCGCCGCCTTGCGCGTCCCGCTGCGGTCATTGGTTCAGCAGATACGAGGGGGGGGGGGGGGGTAATATTTACCCCCAAACGGGGCGCGTTCGACTGCCGACCCCAGCGGGGGCAGATACGAGGGGGGTAATATTTACCCCCAAGCGGGGCGCGTTCGACTGCCGACCCCAGCGGGGGCAGATACGAGGGGGTAATATTTACCCCCAAGCGGGGCGCGTTCGACTGCCGACCCCAGCGGGGGCAGATACGAGGGGGTAATATTTACCCCCCAAGCGGGGCGCGTTCGACTGCCGACCCCAGCGGGGGCAGATACGAGGGGGGGGGGGTAATATTTACCCCCCAAGCGGGGCGCGTTCGACTGCCGACCCCAGCGGGGGCAGATACGAGGGGGGGGGGGGGTAATATTTACCCCCAAGCGGGGCGCGTTCGACTGCCGACCCCAGCGGGGCAGATACGAGGGGGGTAATATTTACCCCCAAGCGGGGCGCGTTCGACTGCCGACCCCAGCGGGGCGCGGGTTAACTAAGGACAACAGAGATCCGGGCAGTGCAATGGCGCAGAGTTAATAGTGAAATGCAATTTGTAGGCTTACCTCAATTGTTGATTATGTTGGCCAGCTACGTAAAATAACATACCTCACTTAATGTTATAATATACAATTGCTCATTCACATGAAAAGGTCATATTTAGGTATTTCTGACTGCTGATAATTTATACTTTCAAGAAAAAATACCACAAAGCCTCTACGAAACGTTCTTCGCCTCCCAAATGAGCATATATCCATGCGATGAGAATGAGGCGCGCCATAGCAATATCGGCGGCTTAACAATGGTGTATGCTTGAAGACATGGTGCATAAAAAATAAACAAATTGATTGATGAATCGATGCTATATTTTCAAGCTATGGACATTTTGCTTGAAAATGAGTCGTATAAAATAGTCACTTTTGCAATTTTATTTTTCGCCCCATGTCTATTTTTCGCCCCCATGTCGCGCTAGCTGGCCGTTCTCGCCCACTGTGCAGTGGCTGCTCCGCTGGGTAAAACCCGGCAGTGGTGGCGCCGGCAGTCACTGTCTGGTGGCGCCGGTCGCAGTCAGCGGCGCTCTGGCCCAGTTCACCTCATATCGGCCGCGTTAGCCTTCAGATAGGACCGAGCTGCTCCTATCGGCCGCAGTTTGCTGCTGAGCGGGCATTGTACGGCTCCGGCTGACACGGGATAAGGAGCTGGCCGTCGTGATTGGAAAACATTCTCATCATCGGAAATAACTGGCGTATAAAGCCATGACACGTTCATGCGCTTACCGAAGCGTGAGCTTAAACGCCAATTTGTCTAAACCCATTTTGTATGCAGATATTTGTTGGAGCCGCTGGGCGTGACCTGGCGATCGCAGAGTGAAAATTATCCACCTGATGTCAGCAGCCAGCAGCCAGCAGCCAGCACTGTCGGGCCCGCTTAGTCGCTGGGTTCAGCAGCCAGCACTATCGGGCCGGCTTAGTCGCTGGTTCCCCCAGCCATCGCTGTCAGCAGCCAGCACTATCGAACCCGCTTAGTCGCTGGGTTCCCCAGCCATCGCTGACCGGGAGCTGGACCAGAAGAGATTAAGTTCGCTCGACTGGCCGTGGGCTGGTGGCCGCTGCTCTGGGCTCGCTTATTCGAACGGGTCTCCTTCGTGTCTTGGTGGGCAGTAACATTTGGAAACGAGTGGATGAGTGAAGCCGAATTTGGCACCTCCAATATTTGGAATCATCCATTGTTGCGACGGTGTTTCAGGTGAGCGTATACTAAATTTGCGAGTATGCTCGAATGGTGTGTTGCGTGGTTATTTTTCATTGCGGCTGGCGGCATCATTTGTATCTGCATAGAATCTTCCCTAGATGCATGTATGCATCCTACTAGTGCTTCCAGTGTGAAGTGAATATACATGTGTATTTCGGGCCAATAACGCCTCGCCAAGTTACAGAGCTAGGCTGATTGGCGTCCTGTGCTCTGTCGGTGTACCATAAGCAGACATTTTCGCAAGTTTTGTATGGCCCGTGTGTTGAAGAAATTGCGGTGCTGGTTAGTTGTTTTTAGGCCACGGCAATGCTGCTGTGTTATGGCGCACCATCTCCAGTCTATATCTGTGGCGCACCATCTCCAGTGTATATCTGTGGCGCACCATCTCCAGTCTATATCTGTGGCGCACCATCTCCAGTCTATATCTGTGGCGCACCATCTCCAGTCTATATCTGTGGCGCACCATCTCCAGTCTATATCTGTGGCGCACCATCTCCAGTGTATATCTGTGGCGCACCATCTCCAGTCTATATCTGTGGCGCACCATCTCCAGTCTATATCTGTGGCGCACCATCTCCAGTCTATATCTGTGGCGCACCATCTCCAGTGTATATCTGTGGCGCACCATCTCCAGTCTATATCTGTGGCGCACCATCTCCAGTCTATATCTGTGGCGCACCATCTCCAGTGTATATCTGTGGCGCACCATCTCCAGTCTATATCTGTGGCGCACCATCTCCAGTCTATATCTGTGGCGCACCATCTCCAGTCTATATCTGTGGCGCACCATCTCCAGTCTATATCTGTGGCGCACCATCTCCAGTCTATATCTGTGGCGCACCATCTCCAGTCTATATCTGTGGCGCACCATCTCCAGTCTATATCTGTGGCGCACCATCTCCAGTCTATATCTGTGGCGCACCATCTCCAGTGTATATCTGTGGCGCACCATCTCCAGTCTATATCTGTGGCGCACCATCTCCAGTCTATATCTGTGGCGCACCATCTCCAGTGTATATCTGTGGCGCACCATCTCCAGTCTATATCTGTGGCGCACCATCTCCAGTCTATATCTGTGGCGCACCATCTCCAGTCTATATCTGTGGCGCACCATCTCCAGTCTATATCTGTGGCGCACCATCTCCAGTCTATATCTGTGGCGCACCATCTCCAGTCTATATCTGTGGCGCACCATCTCCAGTCTATATCTGTGGCGCACCATCTCCAGTCTATATCTGTGGCGCACCATCTCCAGTCTATATCTGTGGCGCACCATCTCCAGTCTATATCTGTGGCGCACCATCTCCAGTGTATATCTGTGGCGCACCATCTCCAGTCTATATCTGTGGCGCACCATCTCCAGTCTATATCTGTGGCGCACCATCTCCAGTGTATATCTGTGGCGCACCATCTCCAGTGTATATCTGTGGCGCACCATCTCCAGTGTATATCTGTGGCGCACCATCTCCAGTCTATATCTGTGGCGCACCATCTCCAGTCTATATCTGTGGCGCACCATCTCCAGTCTATATCTGTGGCGCACCATCTCCAGTGTATATCTGTGGCGCACCATCTCCAGTCTATATCTGTGGCGCACCATCTCCAGTCTATATCTGTGGCGCACCATCTCCAGTCTATATCTGTGGCGCACCATCTCCAGTGTATATCTGTGGCGCACCATCTCCAGTCTATATCTGTGGCGCACCATCTCCAGTGTATATCTGTGGCGCACCATCTCCAGTCTATATCTGTGGCGCACCATCTCCAGTGTATATCTGTGGCGCACCATCTCCAGTCTATATCTGTGGCGCACCATCTCCAGTCTATATCTGTGGCGCACCATCTCCAGTGTATATCTGTGGCGCACCATCTCCAGTCTATATCTGTGGCGCACCATCTCCAGTCTATATCTGTGGCGCACCATCTCCAGTGTATATCTGTGGCGCACCATCTCCAGTCTATATCTGTGGCGCACCATCTCCAGTCTATATCTGTGGCGCACCATCTCCAGTCTATATATGTGGCGCACCATCTCCAGTCTATATCTGTGGCGCACCATCTCCAGTCTATATCTGTGGCGCACCATCTCCAGTCTATATCTGTGGCGCACCATCTCCAGTCTATATCTGTGGCGCACCATCTCCAGTGTATATCTGTGGCGCACCATCTCCAGTGTATATCTGTGGCGCACCATCTCCAGTCTATATCTGTGGCGCACCATCTCCAGTCTATATCTGTGGCGCACCATCTCCAGTCTATATCTGTGGCGCACCATCTCCAGTCTATATCTGTGGCGCACCATCTCCAGTGTATATCTGTGGCGCACCATCTCCAGTCTATATCTGTGGCGCACCATCTCCAGTGTATATCTGTGGCGCACCATCTCCAGTCTATATCTGTGGCGCACCATCTCCAGTCTATATCTGTGGCGCACCATCTCCAGTCTATATCTGTGGCGCACCATCTCCAGTGTATATCTGTGGCGCACCATCTCCAGTCTATATCTGTGGCGCACCATCTCCAGTCTATATCTGTGGCGCACCATCTCCAGTCTATATCTGTGGCGCACCATCTCCAGTCTATATCTGTGGCGCACCATCTCCAGTCTATATCTGTGGCGCACCATCTCCAGTCTATATCTGTGGCGCACCATCTCCAGTGTATATCTGTGGCGCACCATCTCCAGTCTATATCTGTGGCGCACCATCTCCAGTCTATATCTGTGGCGCACCATCTCCAGTGTATATCTGTGGCGCACCATCTCCAGTCTATATCTGTGGCGCACCATCTCCAGTGTATATCTGTGGCGCACCATCTCCAGTGTATATCTGTGGCGCACCATCTCCAGTCTATATCTGTGGCGCACCATCTCCAGTCTATATCTGTGGCGCACCATCTCCAGTGTATATCTGTGGCGCACCATCTCCAGTGTATATCTGTGGCGCACCATCTCCAGTCTATATCTGTGGCGCACCATCTCCAGTGTATATCTGTGGCGCACCATCTCCAGTGTATATCTGTGGCGCACCATCTCCAGTGTATATCTGTGGCGCACCATCTCCAGTGTATATCTGTGGCGCACCATCTCCAGTGTATATCTGTGGCGCACCATCTCCAGTCTATATCTGTGGCGCACCATCTCCAGTCTATATCTGTGGCGCACCATCTCCAGTCTATATCTGTGGCGCACCATCTCCAGTCTATATCTGTGGCGCACCATCTCCAGTCTATATCTGTGGCGCACCATCTCCAGTGTATATCTGTGGCGCACCATCTCCAGTCTATATCTGTGGCGCACCATCTCCAGTCTATATCTGTGGCGCACCATCTCCAGTCTATATCTGTGGCGCACCATCTCCAGTGTATATCTGTGGCGCACCATCTCCAGTCTATATCTGTGGCGCACCATCTCCAGTGTATATCTGTGGCGCACCATCTCCAGTGTATATCTGTGGCGCACCATCTCCAGTCTATATCTGTGGCGCACCATCTCCAGTGTATATCTGTGGCGCACCATCTCCAGTCTATATCTGTGGCGCACCATCTCCAGTCTATATCTGTGGCGCACCATCTCCAGTCTATATCTGTGGCGCACCATCTCCAGTCTATATCTGTGGCGCACCATCTCCAGTCTATATCTGTGGCGCACCATCTCCAGTCTATATCTGTGGCGCACCATCTCCAGTCTATATCTGTGGCGCACCATCTCCAGTCTATATCTGTGGCGCACCATCTCCAGTCTATATCTGTGGCGCTGCAGTGGTGGGTTTTATCCTTCATCGTCTGTGAACGGTGTTGCCATAGCGGGAATCACCGAGGAAAGCTCGCGGTTGAAAGGCGTACGGTTCGATAGAGCATGCATCAGGTACATTTGCCTATTCTGTTCAAGTGGCTCCCCTTGGTTTCCAGTTTTGTCTCGGGCGGCCAGGAGTCGGACGGTGGCGAATTTTTCTCTCCCACGGACACGCCTCTGTGATGTAGCCGGGTGGCGGTGTGATGTTATCTGTCCGGCGCCTGGCTGCCTCTCTTTGTGCTGCTGGACACGGCGGTTACCGGGCCTGTCAGACAGGTGCTGCCTGCCTGTCTAGTTCCCGCCGCCGCTGACCACTGACCGGCGGCCGCAGACTCCTGGATACGGATACACCGTGCTCAGGGCTGAACAGGGCTGAACACGGTGAACAGGGCTGAACACGGTGAACAGGGCTGAACACGGTGAACAGGGCTGAACACGGTGAACAGGGCTGAACACGGTGAACTGGGCTGAACCCGGTGAACAGGGCTGAACACGGTGAACAGGGCTGAACACGGTGAACAGGGCTGAACACGGTGAACAGGGCTGAACAGGGCTGAACACGGTGAACAGGGCTGAACACGGTGAACAGGGCTGAACACGGTGAACATGGCTGAACACGGTGATCAGGGCTGAACACGGTAAACAGGGCTGAACACGGTAAACAGGGCTGAACACGGTGAACACGGTGAACAGGGCTGAACACGGTGAACAGGGCTGAACACGGTGAACAGGGCTGAACATGGTGATCAGGGCTGAACATGGCTGAACAGGGCTGAACACGGTGAACAGGGCTGAACACGGTGAACAAGGCTGAACACGGTGAACAGGGCTGAACACGGTGAACAGGGCTGAACACGGCTGAACACGGTGAACAGGGCTGAACACGGTGAACAGGGCTGAACACGGTGAACAGGGCTGAACACGGTGAACAGGGCTGAACACGGTGAACAGGGCTGAACACGGTGAACAGGGCTGAACACGGTGAACAGGGCTGAACACGGTGAACAGGGCTGAACACGAGGAGCAGGGCTGATCACGGTGAAAAGGGCTGAACACGGTGAACAGGGCTGAACACGGTGAACAGGGCTGAACACGGTGAACAGGGCTGAACACGGTGAGCAGGGCTGAACACGGTGAACAGGGCTGAACAGGGCTGAACAGGGCTGAACACGGTGAACATGGCTGAACACGGTGACCAGGGCTGAACACGGTAAACAGGGCTGAACACGGTGAACAGGGCTGAACACGGTGAACAGGGCTGAACACGGTGAACAGGGCTGAACACGGTAAACAGGGCTGAACACGGTGAACGGGGCTGAACACGGTGAACGGGGATGAACACTGAACAGGGCTGAACACGGTGAACAGGGCTGAACACGGTAAACAGGGCTGAACACGGTAAACATGGCTAAACAGGGCTGAACACGGTGAACACGGCTGCACAGGGCTGGACACGGTGAACAGGGCTGAACAGGGCTGAACACGGTGAACGGGGCTGGACACGGTGGACGGGGCTGAACACGGTGCAAAGGGTTGAACACGGTAAACAGGGCTGAACACGGTGAACGGGGCTGAACACGGTGAACAGGGCTGAACACGGTGAACAGGGCTGAACAGGGCTGCACACGGTGAACACGGCTGAATACGGTGGACAGGGACGGGACGCGAGGAGGCGGGGCGGGCCACGGCCGCGGCTCAGCCGACCACAGATTCCTGGATACGGAGTACCCCGCTCAGGGCTGAACACGGTGAACAGGGCTGAACACTGAACAGGGCTGCACACGGTGGACAGGGCTGAACACGGTGAACAGGGCTGAACACGGTGAACATGGCTGAACACGGCTGAACACGGCTGAACACGGCTGAACACGGCTGAACACGGCTGAACACGGTGGACAGGGACGGGACGCGAGGAGGGCGGGGCGGGCCACGGCCGCGGCTCAGCCGACCACAGATTCCTGGATACGGGGTACCCCGCTCAGGGCTGAACACGGTGAACAGGGACGGGGCGGGACGGGAGGAGGGCGGGGCGGGCCTCGCCGCACGCACGGCATCGCCCGGGACCGGGAGCCGCCCCATCAAACGGCCAGTCCAGCACCGGTCCTCTGTGCTGGACTGTGATGGACAGAGGTCAGCCCGGCACGCACGGCATCGCCCGAGACCGGGAGCCGCCCCATCAAACGGCCAGTCCAGCACCGGTCCTCTGTGCTTAGCTCAGCGCATAGCTGTGCCCGTGACTCCCCACGGAAGCGACTCGGACACGTGACGTCATACATCGTATGTCGCCTTCGTCAGATTATGGGATCCCATTATCGTCACTGGCGGATCCAGGGGAGGGGGGGGGGGGGAGGGGGCAAAAGCCCCCATTCCAAGCTCGACAGGGGTGGCAATAGAAATTAGCCCCCCCCCCAAAAAAAAATCGCTGAAACTGTCGATGAAAATGGGTACTGCCTGCGAAAAAAAACTTCTTGCGAAATATATATTTTTTTTGCCTCGTTCGTGTTTCTTCTATTTGGTGGCTTTTTGGTAGCAGTAGGGATAGGGAAAGTGGCGCGTTTGACGCTATTTTGGAGTGATTCACAGCCAACGTAAGTTGTAATTGTACACGCAGCATCGCAGCCTTTGGTCTCCTGCAGCCTGCTGGGTGGCAGGGGAGCGCGTGAGTGAATTTCCTTGTATAGTTACCTATGTTTTGTGGAATACGTCTACTAGTGTTAAGTAGGGTAGTTAGATTCAGTAAAAATAAATCAAATGTTCTTCTTTTTGTACCTGGGGCATTCCACGACAAACCGACAAAAACCAAGTGCAAAATGACACCGTGTCACCGATTTTGACAAAAATTTATATATGGGGTAAACTTGGGCGCTGAAGCGAGTTGTGAAAGTTGTATTGCAATGCAAGCAGTGGTTCCGTAGATATTGCCTCGGGGATTTGTGTAAGGTCTCGGCGTAGGTCAATCTTTGGCAGCCCATATGGCGGGGAATTTATGAAGCAATATATATTTATTATATGTCATTATAATGTCAATGAGCTGTTTTATAACATGGTAATGTTGATTTTTCATTTTCGAAAATTTCGAAATTCAGACGTTTTCGAAATTTTACAACTTTTTTGGATACCTTTTCTCAAACGTGTTGCTAATTTTTAGCTATGCTATTCTTACGTGTAAGGACGTGTCAATGAAGTGCAAGAATACAATTGAGGGATGCCTCCAAATGTCTCATTTTTTGTCATTTTACATTATATACAAAATATGTTATTCTCTAATAACTTTTGACTGAATAAAACTACAATGGTACGGTACACGTGATTTTGCTGTTCTCATCAAGACGAGTTGAATGCTCTGCAGCATGACCTCTGACATTTGATGACCTTGACCTTAAATTTCGAAGTTAATATTTTTTTTTTTGATACCCAAGCCAAATGTATTTCCTATTTTTGACTTTATTATTGTTAAGTGTAAAGAAGTGTCGTTCAAACCGAAAAATAAAATTGCTGGTTATTTGGCTTCAAATATGCTAAATTTTGCCATTTTGTTCTTTTTGTGAAAGATATTATTCCCCAATAACTTTTGACTGAATAAAGCTAAAAAGGTAAAATGGACACCATTTTGTTATTTTCGTCAATACGCGTTGCACGATAAACAGTATGACCTCTTTCTAACATTTGGTGACTAAGGTCAATGTCAAGGTTAGGTTTCCAATTGTGACCTATGTGGCGATGTTATATATCTTAGAACTTGTCTTGTTGCGAGGAATTCGATTGTGCTTAAATAACGCCTGATAGTCAATGTCAACTTTTGAATTCATTTTAATTTGAATGTCGAATAGTAACTTCAGAACTTTCTTCTCGGTGTAAAGAAAGCCAGAAAATGTCTCAGTTTGCTTTATAATCATCAACGATCGCGCAATTATTGTAATACAAATGAATTCCTATCTTTAAGACAAGTTCAAAGATATATAACATCGCCGTGTAGGTCAAATTTAGAAAGGTGATCTTGGGCCGTAACCTTGACCTTAGGTCAAGGTCATTAAATGCCAGAAAGAAGTCATTCTTCACAGCATTCAACGCGTCTTGATCATAACAAAATGACGTTTACCGTGCCTTTCTAGCTTTATTCAGTCAAAGGTTATTAGCGAATAACTTTTTTAAATACAAAATAGCATGACAAATGAAGAAAAAAATTGGAGGCAAATATCCATCAATTTTATTTTTGCACTTAATTGACACGTCCTTACTGGTAAGAATAGCATAACGAAAAATTTAACCCAAGTCCGCAAAATGGGGAAACCTTTTAGGTCATATGGAGGCCCTGGGGCCCGGAAGGCCCCCAGTGAAATTAGCCTCCCCCCATATTGGGAGGCTGGATCCGTCAGTGATTATAGTGCGGCGTTCCCGCCAGAATGCGGCGTTCCCGCCAGAATGCGGGATCTCCGCCGTGCGGCCGTGGCGCATGACGTCACGCGTCCGATGGCCGCATGGGCAGCGTACGGAGCCTCTCAGACGGGACTACTGGTATGCGAGTCCCTGCAGGCGGCCTCTCACGCGTGGCTATGCAAAACTATGGGTTGTTTTTGGCCTCGCCTGTTTGCCCCAAGGTCACAACGTGCAAATGGCATTGCAAGGCC
This sequence comes from Chirona hameri, assembly GCA_036785665.1. Taxonomy (NCBI): domain Eukaryota; kingdom Metazoa; phylum Arthropoda; class Thecostraca; order Balanomorpha; family Balanidae; genus Chirona; species Chirona hameri. The sequence goes on from JAXIVJ010000550.1 coordinate 52,123, forward strand.
CATCTTGGTGCCGTGACTCATGTTATGAGAATGCCGGGCACTGCAGCAGCTACATTTGACCCCTGGCAAAGCCGTCCACCGACGCAGGCCATGCTATCGTTATTGATCTAGTGAATGTGTGCCATCATGCCGCGCCAGATCAACACAACATAGCTGCGGTGCCTGTCGGCCACCGGCGCTCGTGCGTATCTCAGACTCAGCAAGGCGTTTCGACCGGCGGCTCTACACGTCGCACTTGGCGCGCTCCCGTGACCGCCGCGCTTTATTCCGGTCTTGTGACCTTGGCTGGTAATTTGGGGTGAGGTGCGGTCAGGCCTGAGGGAGGTGAGCTGGGGTGCGGTCAGGCCTGAGGGAGGTGGGCTGGGGTGTGGTGAGGGATGTGAGCTGGGGTGCGGTGGGGGAGGTGAGCTGGGGTGCTGTGAGGGAGGTGAGCTGGGGTGCGGTGAGGGAGGTGAGCTGGGATGCGGTGAGGGAGGTGAGCTGGGGTGCAGTGGAGGAGGTGAGCTGGGGTGCGGTGAGGGAGGTGAGCTGGGGTGCGGTGAGGGAGGTAAGCTGGGGTGCGGTCAGGCCTGAGGGAGGTGAGCTGGGGTGCGGTGAGGCCTGAGGGAGGTGAGCTGGGGTGCGGTGAGGGAGGTGAGCTGGGGTGCGGTCAGGCCTGAGGGAGGTGAGCTGGGGTGCGGTGAGGCCTGAGGGAGGTGAGCTGGGATGCGGTGGGGGAGGTGAGCTGGGATGCGGTGAGGGAGGTGAGCTGGGGTGCAGTGGGGGAGGTGAGCTGGGGTGCGGTGAGGGAGGTGAGCTGGGGTGCGGTGAGGGAGGTGAGCTGGGGTGCGGTGAGGGAGGTAAGCTGGGGTGCGGTCAGGCCTGAGGGAGGTGAGCTGGGGTGCCGTGAGGCCTGAGGGAGGTGAGCTGGGGTGCGGTGAGGGAGGTGAGCTGGGGTGCGGTCAGGCCTGAGGGAGGTGAGCTGGGGTGCGGTAAGGCCTGAGGGAGGTGAGCTGGGGTGCGGTGAGGCCTGAGGGAGGTGAGCTGGGGTGCGGTGAGGGAGGTGAGCTGGGGTGCGGTGGGGGAGGTGAGGGAGGTGAGCTGGGGTGTGGTGAGGGAGGTGAGGGGGTGAGCTGGGGTGCGGTGAGGGAGGTGAGCTAGGGTGCGGTGGGGGAGGTGAGCTGGGATGCGGTGGGGGAGGTGAGCTGGGATGCGGTGAGGGAGGTGAGCTGGGGTGCGGTCAGGTCTGAGGGAGGTGAGCTGGGGTGCGGTGGGGAAGGTGAGGGAGGTGAGCTGGGGTGTGTTGAGGTAGGTGAGGTTGGTGAGCTGGGGTGCGGTGAGGGAGGTGAGCTAGGGTGCGGTGAGGGAGGTGAGCTAGGGTGCGGTGGGGGAGGTGAGCTGGGATGCGGTGAGGGAGGTGAGCTGGGGTGCGGTCAGGCCTGAGGGAGGTGAGCTGGGGTGCGGTCAGGCCTGAGGGAGGTGAGCTGGGGTGCGGTGAGGGAGGTGAGCTGGGGTGCGGTGAGGCCTGAGGGAGGTGAGCTGGGGTGCGGTGAGGGAGGTGAGCTGGGGTGCGGTGAGGCCTGAGGGAGGTGAGCTGGGGTGCGGTGGGGGAGGTGAGCTGGGATGCGGTGAGGGAGGTGAGCTGGGGTGCGGTGAGGGAGGTGAGCTGGGGTGCGGTCAGGCCTGAGGGAGGTGAGCTGGGGTGCGGTGGGGGAGGTGAGCTGGGGTGCGGTGAGGGAGGTGAGCTGGGGTGCGGACTGCGGTGGGCGTGGCCTGACGCATGGCTCCACCGTCGGCGTCTCACTGGAGTGGCCACTATGCCGCTATGTGGGGTGACCGGTCAGCCCGGTACTGCTGCTAACCGCAGCACCGGTGCGGTGAGGGTCGGGTCGGGCTGGCAGGGCAGAGGGCACTCGGCCGGCCGCGTCGCTCCGCTGCTGCTGCTGCCACTGCCTGCCGTCTATCCGACCTTGGCGCCCGGCAGCCAAGGCTGATGAGTGCCGCTGCTGGGACGGCCGAGGGGCGAGGATGCTGCCGCGCCGATACCCCGCCCGTTCCGCCCGTTACCCCTGCAGCAGCTGCGGCCCATGTGAGCCTGGCAGCTCTGGTAGCTCTGTCTGGTAGCTCGGTGGGAGGGGGCGGGGGCGGCGCCGGCGCCGTCTCGGCGCGTCCAGCCGTTACCGGGCCGGCGCCAGTTGGCGGCCGGCCGCGTCGGTAGAGGGTCCACGGCCGCCTCCTAGCAGCCTCCCGCCGCCGCCTGCCGGATCACTGAACAGCCAACATTACCGCCGGCCGGCCGGGCTCCACGGCGACGCGTACACAGTACACACCGCCCACCAACCGACCGTCTCCCCCCGCCCGCGTCCTGGAGCGCCGTCGGCCAGCTGGCGTGCCGGCCGCGTTCTGTCAGGAGGCCGCTCCGGCAGCCGGTGTATGTCTGTGTGTCGGCGACGCCTGCGTCGGTTAGGGCAGCGTTAATGCGGTGTCGCCGCCGGCGTTTCCTCGGCTAATGAGTCCGGGCGACGGCTGCTTAGAGCCGGGTTAGGCCGCCCCCGTCTGTGTACCGGCGGGCCGCCCCGGCGCGGTGCCATGTTTGTGTACTCTCTGGGTGGGCGGGCGGCCAGCAACTGGTGACGTCGCGACACAGGCCGGCGCCAGCGGCGTCGGCCCGGCGGTCGCCATAGAGGCAGGCGCCCTGCGGAAGTGCCATGGAAGCCCTATTGACGCGGCTGCCCAGCTCCCGGAGGGCGTCAGTGGCGGCAGTGATGACGGTGACGGTGTCCTCGGGGACAGGGTGTGCCGATTGAGCCGCCTGGCTGGCCTCCGCTGCTGACGCCGGCCAGGCGGACAGGCGGCGCCCCGCCGCTGCAGCCGGCTCTGACCGAGCTGACGCCGCCTAATAAGGCTGGTGGTGACCGGGCCGGGCAGCGCCGGGTCGGAGGAGGCGGCACCCACGGCTCTCACGGAACGCTCCTCCCTCCTCCTCCCGCACACGGCAGCGACGGGTCACAGCGCCGGGTACACCGGGGGATGGCAGTCTGCAGGTCAGGCAGATACCTAGACAGTCAGTCAGTCAGTCAGTCAGTCAGTCAGTCAGTCAGTCAGTCAGTCAGTCAGTCAGTCAGTCAGTCAGTCAGTCAGTCAGTCAGACGTCAGTCAGTCAGTCAGTCAGTCAGACGTCAGTCAGTCAGTCAGACGTCAGTCAGTCACGTCAGTCACGTCAGTCACGTCAGTCACGTCAGTCACGTCAGTCACGTCAGTCACGTCAGTCACGTCAGTCACGTCAGTCACGTCAGTCACGTCAGTCAGACAGACAGACAGACAGACAGACAGACAGACAGACAGACAGACAGACAGACAGACAGACAGACAGACAGACAGACAGACAGACAGACAGACAGACATACATACAGACAGACATACAGACAGACAGACAGACAGACAGACAGACAGACAGACAGACAGACAGACAGACAGACAGACAGACAGACAGACAGACAGACAGACAGACAGACAGACAGACAGACAGACAGACAGACAGTCAGTCAGTCAGTCAGTCACGTCACGTCACGTCACGTCACGTCACGTCACGTCACGTCAGTCAGACAGACAGTCAGTCAGATGTCAGTCAATCAGTCAGTCAGACGTCAGACGTCAGACGTCAGTCGTCAGTCAGTCAGACAGTCAGACAGTCAGACAGTCAGACAGTCAGACAGTCAGACAGTCAGACAGTCAGACAGTCAGACAGTCAGACAGTCAGACAGTCAGACAGTCAGACAGTCAGTCAGTCAGTCAGTCAGTCAGTCAGTCAGTCAGTCAGTCAGTCAGTCAGTCAGTCAGTCAGTCAGTCAGTCAGTCAGTCAGACAGACAGACAGACAGTCAGTCAGTCAGTCAGTCAGTCAGACAGTCAGACAGTCAGACAGTCAGACAGTCAGACAGTCAGACAGTCAGACAGTCAGACAGTCAGACAGTCAGACAGTCAGACAGTCAGACAGTCAGACAGTCAGACAGTCAGACAGTCAGACAGTCAGACAGTCAGACAGTCAGACAGTCAGACAGTCAGACAGTCAGACAGTCAGACAGTCAGACAGTCAGACAGTCAGACAGTCAGACAGTCAGTCAGTCAGTCAGTCAGTCAGTCAGTCAGTCAGTCAGTCAGTCAGTCAGTCAGTCAGTCTGCCAATGTCTTGGTGAGGTGCCGAGCGATATAGCGAGTGCTGGTAAGCGTCGTCAGGCCGCCGCCGCGCGGTGCACAGTAGTCTATTGTCTGTTGAGCGCTCACCCACTCACTGAGCTGCTCGCAACCGAGCCGGGTTATCTGCCCTGAGGGGCGCACTGATTTGTTAGCTGTTGACGTTGGGACTTGCAATGACGCCGTTCTGTGTATGTCAGGGGCGTATCCAAGGGGTACCCTGGTCACCCGCGGTTACCCCCTTGGGCTGAGGGGTCCTCTGCATGAGGGGACCTTCAGTCAGCCTGAAGGGGTCCTCAGCCGGCCTGAGGGGCTCTCAGTCGACCCGAGGGGCCCTCAGCCGGCCTAAGGGGTCCTAAGTCGGTCTGAAGGTACCCCCTTGGGCTGAGGGGCCCCTCGGTCTGCCTGAGGGGGCCTTCAGTAAGCCTGAATGGGTCCTCAGTCAGCCTGAAGGGGTCCTCAGTTGGCCTGAGGGGCTCTCAGTCGACCTGAGAGGGCCCTCAGTCGACCTAAGGGGTCCTAAGTCGGCCTGAGTGGGCCCTCAGTCGGCCTGAGTGGGCCCTGAGTCGGCCAGAGGGACCCTCAGTCGGCCTGAGGGGGCCCTGAGTCGGCCTGAGGGGGCCGTCAATCGGCTTGAGGGGCCGTTCGGCTTGAAGGGGCTCTGAGTCGGCCTGATGGGCCCTGAGTCGGCCTGAGGGGCCCTGAGTCGGCATGCGGGGCCCTGAGTCGGCATGAGGGCCCTCAATCGGTCTGGGGGCCCAGTCAGTCTGAGGGGGCACTCAGTCGGTTGAGGGACCCTCAATCAGCCTGAAGGGCCCTCAGTCGGTCTGAGGGACCCAGAGCCCGCCTGAGGGTCCCTGCGTCGGCCTGAGGGACCCTGAGTCGGTCTGAGGGGCCCTGAGTCGGCCTGAGGGGCCCTGAGTCGGCCTAAGGGGCCCTCAACCGGCCTGAGGGGCCCATATATTTATTTTTGGCTGACTTATGGCTCCCAAAGTATAAGTAACTCATGGCGTTATTTGTTAAATTGCGTTTTTGGGTTTGCTTTTACTGACCAGGTACAGACAAATGAATGCCACCACTGTATTTATGAGACAAAACTGTCGAGAAACATGCCATGTTTATTTAGATTAATCAATTTCAAATTGTGTCCTTATTGTGACCTGACCTTGACCTGAGGGCAATTATGTGGGGTCAGGTTGTGAAAATGGCTGCTACTATCGAATTCTACGTGTAAAATAACCCATACAACATGTGTCGTATGTCTTTCGTAGACCTGTGACCTTTTGTGACTTGACCTTGACTTTGACCTTTGCTTACAATTTCGCTTGTACCTATGCAGGATATGCATTATACATTTGAGAGCACTTTGTGCGATAATAGTCGCAATCTAAGGCTTTGGATGGAAAGTATGGTCTAAAAACCCAAATACTTACATTTTGACACTTGACCTGACATGTGACCTTATTTTAAGAATTTCGGGTATGCGTAATATTGTTCTCACTGAGAGCTTTCGATCGCCGCCTTGCGCGTCTCGCTGCGGTCATTGGTTCGGAAGATACGAGGGGGGGGGGGGTAAAATTTACCCCCAGCACCGCGCGTTCGGCTGGAGACCCCAGCGCCGCGCGGGTTAAAGGGACTATCCCACCTTAACATTGTATTTGAGTTGAGAGCCATTTTGATGGCTTGGCATTGAAATTAAGTATGGTAGCAGTTAAAACAACCACAATGATCTAATCAAAAAGATATTCGAGTTTGATTTTGACATCTGTCAAAAATAAAGTCCATGTGTATTTGAATAGGAGGCCTCTAAACCGACAGCGTCGTCTCTCTTTACCGAACTGGTTATGATAGTCGGCTTGTTTTAAGGTCAGCCTGGGAATATTTTCATCTTCAATTTCTCGATCCCGGGTGGTTCGCACTATCAGCTGGAGTTGATGCAGCAGTTGGCCGCCAGGGACCGCTAGTGAGCCAGGGTGTTATGACGTCGCAAGCAAATGGTACCAGTTAAATATTTAACGATAAATATGTATTTATTTATAAATCAATAATCTATCAATATTTAGTGGTACCATTTGCTTGCGACGTCATAACACCCTGGTTCACTAGCGGTCCCTGGCGGCCAACTGCTGCAACAACTCCACCTGATAATGCTAGCCAATCTAGACACCGGGTGGTTCGCTTTTTCTGTGCAATAGATGTCGACAAAAACAATGTGCTTTACATTTGGCAGCACAAAGGATTTCCCTGTTATAAAAAAAATCATATGACGTCACCAACCCAACTTTCCGCTTAAAACAAGTTGAATATCTTCCGAATAAATTTTTTCGGAAAAAAGTTCACGAACATGTTCAGCTGACCTCGCCTGACATGAAGACATACAATTAAGTGTGATTCGACAACTTTCAAAAAGGTGGAACAATCCCTTTAAGCCAGATAAGAACCCTTTTAGGATGTCTGTACCTCCCTTCAAATCATGACTTGAAAATCTCTTTAACATGTTGAATCCGAGATTAACTTGTTATTTTCATTCTTTACCCCCGTCCAAGAAGGCATTTTCATTATCCCCCGCCCTCCCCGCTCAATATTTTTTTCCTTCGCTGGGTTGGTGTAGGGTGGTAAAGGTGAAGAGTCCCCTTAGTCCTGGAAAAGGAACCTGACGCTCCTGGGGCCCCTGGATATTGCTTTGCCCCCCCCCCCCCATCCGAAAATGCAATCCACCGCCAGTGACTGGTACCGCACCCAGAATATGCAGTTCAAAATCGTGTCAGCCAAGCGAAACATGGGGCTCTGTGTCAAGGGGCCATGATGTTCCAGGAGGCCCACAACGCGCCAGGGGGCCCATAAAACGGACCGCGGGTACTACCCTGACGAAGTCCTGATACGCCTATGGTGTATATCGGCTATGTTCTCTTTCCATGTGTGCCGCGCATGACGCCGTTGTGGACGCTGTGGGCTTTTGGGCACACCACGCCCAGCAGTGCGTGGTGTGCCCAAAATGAGGCTCTCGTGTGAATGAGAGCGCGTTGGTGGCACCCGGTCATCGGCACGGCTAGTTCGAACCGCGACCATCATCATTTGCATTAAATATTGTGTTTCGCTATCTGTACTGGATATCGTCTCGCACATCACCGTCTGCCGGCAGGCTGTCCGCCGGTGACGGCAGCACTGGTTCCCGTCAGTGGGCGTTTATACGTGAGCGGCGATAGAAGCCGCCTCCCCGCTCTGTTGACGTCTGCTAATCCGGGGATACGGCGCCGCCGCGGCCAGCCACCGTGGCAGCCGTCACCGGCAGCTCCAGCAGCTCTGTTGACGGGTGTCTATGTCATGGCGGGTCTGCCGTATGTGAGATGCAAAGGAATGCGTGGCGACTCATGACTGAGATATGATACCGGCCTGTTCGTTTGTACGATCACTCGGTATGAGTTGTAGCGACACCCCGCTGTTTCGTTTGTACGTATCACTCGCGTGTGAGTTACATCACTTGTCACTCGCCTCTGTCCTCGTGAGCTTGTCATTATGTGAGTGGAGGCGACACTCCTGCTCGTCGGGCCAATGTGACCCATCACTGGTCCGGTATGACCCGTCGGTGCTCCTGTGTGACCCGCCAATGTGACCCATCACTGGTCCGGTATGACCCGTCGGTGCTCCTGTGTGACCCGCCAATGTGACCCATCACTGGTCCGGTATGACCCGTCGGTGCTCCCGTGTGACCCGCCAATGTGACCCATCACTGGTCCGGTATGACCCGTCGGTGCTCCTGTGTGACCCGCCAATGTGACCCATCATTGGTCCGGTATGACCCGTCGGTGCTCCTGTGTGACCCATCAGCCGTACTCTGTCCCCACCTGTCCCCACCTGTCCGCCTGGGACCCGCCACTGACACTTCCTTCCTCATATCTCCCTGCAGGAAACGCGAAGCCGTCTGGCCCGGCTGGCGGCGGCGGCGGCGGCGGCAGTAACGGCGTGGGTCGGCCGGGCGGGGGCGGCGCCGCCCCGGTCACCAATGGCGGCCCGCCCGGCCTGGGCGGCCTGTTCGCCGGCGGCATGCCCAGGCTGCGGCCCACCGGACAGAGCCGCGGCCGCTCAGAGATCGGTGAGTGGTAGAGAGAGAGAGAGAGAGAGAGAGAGAATCACTGTACTACTACTACTACTACTACTACTAACCACAGCTGACAGTGTTATTCGCCAGATGATTTCTGTTGTCGAAACACCCAAAAAGTCCCAAATCATCGTCAGTGTAACTAAGCGGTTATTTTCCTTTTTCCCTTTCTTTTAACGATTAGCATGATTCATTTGGAACACAATATCAGATTCATTTGATTAACTGACTTGATAAATTCGGCCCATAATGGCTTACCACATGGGCGCGGGTTTTCATTTTAGAAGATTCGCAGATACGAGCTCCTCAGAGTGGTGAAAGTTACGGCACGCCCTCTGAGATGGATGGAGAGTGTGTGGCCCTGTAGGGGCCACTGGGGCGGTGTCTGCGGGTGTAGCTCGCGGAGACGGCCGATCTGTCCGAAACGAACACCACACCGCTCTGTTCCCGGGAACGGAGCTGTACCGACGCCTTCAGAGGCGGCGGGGCGCCTCTGACGCCGCCCGACCAGTCGCTGCTGTTCACCGCGCCCTCCGGACAGCAGGAGAGCACCGCTGAGAGGCGGCTCGAGCTCAGCTGGGACGGTCCCAGGAGGCCCAGGAGGTCCGGGATGAACGTGACACGGTCATGGTGTGGCCGGCTTCACATGCGACTGCCGGTGCCTGTCTTGACTGTCCACTCAGCGGTGGCAGGCTGGGAACTTCCCCATCGCTCTGCGGCGGCGGCGGTGTGGCGGGGACGCGGTGTGAAGACCCCGCGGCCTGCTGATTGTGGCGCTATGACCGGTGATTAATGACATCTCCACTATCGGCATCGCTTCATGAAGCTCTGAAGTATGCCGCGCACGCCGGCTAAACGATTAGTACAAATTAATGCAGGCGGTAAATATTTCAACTAACCAGGTTGTTGCAGGCCTTGCCCTATCCAGCTGTGTTAGCTAAATGGACCCATCAGCTGATTGGCGCTGTGACGTGTTTGCTTGGCAAACCGTTGTGCCGCTCGCACGTAGTTTGCTGCGGCTCCAGTGTGATTAAGTAAACACGTTGTGTGCCAGTGGGTGACGGTGACGAGCATGTCTGACCGGTGACCTTGGCCTGCTCTGTTCTGCCCTCAGCTGCCGGCGGGCTGACCGGTGACCGTGACCTGGTCTGTTCTGCCCTCAGCTGCCGGCGGGCTGACCGGTGACCGTGACCTGCTCTGTTCGGCACCCAGCTGCCGGTGGGCTGACCGGTGACCTTGACCTGGTCTGTTCTGCCCTCAGCTGCCGGCGGGCTGACCGGTGACCGTGACCTGGTCTGTTCTGCCCTCAGCTGCCGGCGGACTGACCGGTGACCGTGACCTGGTCTGTTCTGCCCTCAGCTGCCGGCGGGCTGACCGGTGACCGTGACCTGGTCTGTTCTGCCCTCAGCTGCCGGCGGGCTGACCGGTGACCGTGACCTGGTCTGTTCTGCCCTCAGCTGCCGGCGGGCTGACCGGTGACCTTGACCTGGTCTGTTCTGCCCTCAGCTGCCGGCGGGCTGACCGGTGACCGTGACCTGGTCTGTTCTGCCCTCAGCTGCCGGCGGACTGACCGGTGACCGTGACCTGGTCTGTTCTGCCCTCAGCTGCCGGCGGGCTGACCGGTGACCGTGACCTGGTCTGTTCTGCCCTCAGCTGCCGGCGGGCTGACTGGTGACCTTGACCTGGTCTGTTCTGCCCTCAGCTGCCGGCGGGCTGACCGGTGACCGTGACCTGGTCTGTTCTGCCCTCAGCTGCCGGCGGGCTGACCGGTGGCCTTGACCTCCCCGCTCTGTTGACCTTGACCTCCGTGCTCTGTCCTCAGGTGCCGGCGGTCCGGCCAGGATGCCACCCAACCGACGCCCGGCGACGGCGGGAGCACCAGCAGCGCCGGCGGTGACGGTGCGGCCGGCCGTTGCCGTTCCGGCCCAGTCGTCTGCCTCTGGCCCGTCCCCGGCGTTCGGTAACAACTCGAGTAACAACTCGAGCCTGCACCGGCATCTGCAGGCGCCGCCGCCGCCGCCGCCGCCGGCCGGCCTGAAGCCGAGCGCCTCCACCGGCCAGCTGCCGCCCAGCCGCAGCGTGCCCAGCAGTCCGCAGGTGCGACTCCGGCGTGGGTGACAGGACCCCACCCAGGAGAGCTGTCGCGTGAGATTAGCTGCTTCGGGATGGGTGGCCCCTTCCACGATCACCAGAGGGGCCGTGGGCGATGTCATGGAAGTGACCACGAGGAGGCTGGCTGGGGTGGGGCCTCCCACAGCCACCGGAGGGGCCGTGAGAGGTGCCTTGGTAGGGGTCATTGTGGGAGTCCGATCTGACGCGGGGCGAGCCACGGGAGGAGCCTGGCCGACAGACCCGGGACGGGAGAGTGCTGTTAGCCTGCAGCCCCGAGACTCTGGGTAGCTGCGATGTGCCGTCATTAGGTCGGGGTTATATGACTTAATGTTGCTGCGGTGTATATTATTACCGCTGAAGCTAAATAAACCTCACTAGCTCCCACCGAGTTCTGCTGAACGCCGATGTCGCCGTGCTGAGTTCCACTCGGCCCGACCGAGAGCCGTTATTTTCTCGAAAGCCCCGCCAGTTAATCTGACTAACGCCCTGCAAAAGGTCATCTCTGTCACTGGGTTGACGCTGGGTTGACTGGCCGGACGCCACACCGCCTCCCCACCACCTCCTGCACCGCCCCCTCCACCGCCTGCTGCGCCGCCCCCTCCACCACTTCGTGCACCGCCTCCCCACCACCTCCTGCACCGCCCCCTCCACCACCTCTTGCACCGCCCCCTCCACCACCTCCTGCACCGCCCCCTCCACCACCTCCTGCACCGCCACCTCCACCACCTTTTGCACCGCCCCCTCCACCACCTCCTGCACCGCCCCCTCCACCACCTCCTGCACCGCCCCCTCCACCACCTCCTGCGCCGCCCCATCCTCCACCACCTGCACCGCCCCCTCCCCGTCCGTTCGCCGGGCCCGGGTCGGCTGCCGTTTATTTAGTTTGCTCTCTCTCTCTCTGTGCTGCGTCTGCCGGCCCGCCCTGCACCCGGCGTGGCGCACCCTGAGCCCGGTGTCGAGCCCGGTGGGCTCAGGATGCGGCCCGGTGTCGGTCGCCGGACGCCACAGGGGGGGGGGGGGGGGGGGGGGCAGGGGGCTGACCCCGTTAGTGGGGGACGGGGGTAGGTCAGAGGGGCGGGCCACTGACTGGCGACAACTGTCAGGGATGTCGGATCCGTGATCCGGTACAGAGGGGATGGCATGGCAGTGAGGCGGGGGAGGGGGGGGGGGGGGGACACTGTCATCTGTGACGACAGCCGGGTGTCCTGGGGTGTCGGGTACGTGGTATGGACGGGAGCACGGTGGTGCAGTGACGTGACCGGGGTGGGCCCCGTGGACTGAACCGTATAAACTGAGCGTGGCGCTCTCCCAGTACCCAGCCACGAGAGGTTACTGGGCCTTTCCGCGGGTCGAACTCGCTCTGACCGGCTGCACTCTGGCACTGCAGAGCTCTTCACCAAGTGTGGTTGGTTTACGTGCATGTATATAGCGATGCTTCTCATGGGTGTGCATGGTGTGGCTTTGGTGGCGTCACATTACGGCCCGTGTGTGGTGACTCGCGCCGATCTCGCCGCGCATCACCAGCTGTGGACGCCCGTTTGCTGTGTGCTGTTATTACCGCCTCTAAAGTTCCCCTTTCCTCATTAGTATCTGTCCTGTCGCTGGTATCCGACGTCCCTGGCTCAGACATGTCCTAACATACCGGAATGTGGCTGTAGAGTGTGTTTATCGCTTCTTTCGCGCCGCCCTCTCGCCCTCTTCACACAGGGACATGCTGTATGTTCTCTTATGAGAGGTCTGTTGCAGAGCTCTTGCCTATGCAGCTGTTCCTTTCCTATATTCTGCAAAAGCGCCAGGTGGCCTGCAGTCGTGTGCTTTCCGGCCTCCAGGTCGCCATATTTCCATGGCCGGCACGCCTACTGTCATCGTGCTGTAATGTCAGCAGGCTCTGTGGCCGTCTGATGCTCAAGCCTACTCTGTTCTCCGGAGCTGGACCTGTGCTGCTCCGGGCTCACCTCACCTTGCCGGACCTTGCCGGACCTGGCAGGACCTGGCCGGACCTGGCCGGACCTGGCAGGACCTGGCCGGACCTGGCCAGACCTGGCCGGACCTGGCCAGACCTGGCCGGACCTGGCCGGACCTGGCCGGACCTGGCAGGACCTGGCCAGACCTGACCTGGCCGGACCTGGCCGGACCTGGCAGGACCTGGCCGGACCTGGCCGGACCTGGCCGGACCTGGCCGGACCTGGCCGGACCTGGCAGGACCTGGCAGGACCTGGCCGGACCTGGCCAGACCTGGCCGGACCTGGCCGGACCTGGCCGGACCTGGCCGGACCTGGCCGGACCTGGCCGGACCTGGCCGGACCTGGCAGGACCTGGCAGGACCTGGCCGGACCTGGCCAGACCTGACCTGGCCGGACCTGGCCGGACCTGGCCGGACCTGGCCGGACCTGGCCAGACCTGACCTGGCCGGACCTGGCCGGACCTGGCCGGACCTGGCCAGACCTGGCCGGACCTTGCCGGACCTGGCCGGACCTGGCCGGACCTGGCCGGACCTGGCCGGACCTGGCCAGACCTGGCCAGACCTGGCCAGACCTGGCCAGACCTGGCAGGACCTGGCCAGTCCTGGCAGGACCTGGCCGGACCTGGCCAGTCCTGGCCAGACCTGGCCTGACCTGGCCAGACCTGGCAGGGCCTGGCCAGACCTGGCCAGACCTGGCCAGACCTGGCCAGACCTGGCCAGACCTGGCCAGACCTGGCCAGACCTGGCCAGACCTGGCCAGACCTGGCCAGACCTGGCCAGACCTGGCCAGACCTGGCCAGACCTGGCCAGACCTGGCCAGACCTGGCCAGACCTGGCCGGACCTGGCCGGACCTGGCCGGACCTGGCCAGTCTGCCAGAGACGCTTCTCCCACATCCGGTCAACCTGGGTCGCTACCCAGCTCCAGGACACCAGGCGCGCTCGTTCGCCTCCGCCGCCGCCTCCGCCTCCGCCTCCGCCTCAGCCTCAGCCTCCGCCTCCGCCGCTCCCGCTGCCTTTCTACCGGCTGCAGTGTGCTCGTCTGGCCCGGTCTGCGTCCTCCCCGGCGGGTCTGCCTGCCTGCCTTGCTGCCCTCTGACGGCCCGTGCCCGCCCCACAGGCCAGTGAGCGGCGTGCCATGCGGCCGAGCAACTCGTCGTCGACGCTGCGCCGAGAGGCCCCGCTGGCGCCGCCGGCCGGCGCCAAGCCGTTCATGGTCTGTAAAGAGCCAGCCGCTGCACCTGCTGTCCGCCGCGACCCGCCGCTCGCTGAGCGTCTATGCGCTCCATTTGCCGTTTGAGCTAGCTGCCAGTGTTGTGCGTTTGTCGTGTGCTGGTGCTCATCGTCTGTCTGTGTGTTCCGCTGTATAATACGCATCTTGCTCTGCTTGAGAATTGTGCATCGGGGTTGCGGTAGACTGGAGGAATAGAGTGAGAGGTTCTGAAGTGTGTCGTGTGTGACGGCTGTCCGTCGTCCCCAGGTGCACAACGGCGCGGCAACGGTGGGTCGGAAGGCCACGGCGCCGCCCTCCGCCCGGCCAGCCATCTCCCACAAGCCGTCCTCGGCGCCGCCGCGGCCGCCAAACGTGAGGCCGCCGCCGCCGCCCAAGTCGCCGACGGTGCATGTGTTGGGCAGCGGGCCTCCCAGCCTGCCCGGCCAGCCGCAGCCGCCGCCGCCGCCGCCGCCGGGAGCGAAGCCGCCGCACGTGGTGCGAGCACACAGCATGCGCGCGCGTGGCAGCTACTCCGAGGACGACGACCGGCGCAAGTCTCAGGACGACATGCGGCTGAACGGTGTCCTACGGACGGCACCGCCGCCGCCGCCGCCGGGCCCGCCGGCCCCGCCGTCCGCCACGGCGGCGCGGGGCGCGTCCCGAGGCCCGCTGCGGCCGCCCGGCTTCAAGCCGCCGCCGCCGCCGCCGCCGGGCCGCGCCCAGCCGCCGTCGCAGCCGCCGCCGCCGCCGCCGACGTCTGCGCCTCCGCTGCCGCCGCACCGGTTCGGTCCGCCGCCGCCGCCCTCCCAGGTGCGGCAAGGCGGTCAGGTGAGTGAGAGGCGGCCCGTTCCCGGCAGGGAGGGAATAGGGATCCCTTGTGATGGAGTTGGGAGGGATATGATGTAGTGCCTACCTTCCCGGCGGTGGGGGCAGGGAGAGCGCCGTTGCTAGTGTTAGGTATAGGAGGGAAGGCGTTTTGTGTTTCGGATCGAAGTGGTATTGGTGTTATGTGAATGAGTGTTGTGCAGCTTGATTCAGATGGGCTATCGGTTATCATTTGCAAGTTGACGGGGGAAGGGGGTATCCGTGGTGTTCGGACAGGGAAGTTGTGTCGGTTAGCTCGCGTTTCCTCGGCGTATCTTCGTTTGTCGTGTGCTGGTGCTCATCATCTGTCGGCGTATCTTCCCTAGTGCAGCGAGCGGGCTTAGTGTTACCATTTGCGCGGGTGGAAGGTTGCTGCTCTTCCTGTTTTGGGTATCTGAGTCGCTTTGCCGATCGGAATGTAACTATTTACTATACGGTTGTCCGAAATGTCTTGTAACCGTAAGAAATAAGACTGGATTAAACGTTATTTGAATTTATTTGCAAAGCTGTGCCACTCCTGTTTTGCTCTCTGTTGTACTTGGCACCTTAGCGATCCATTGCTGTTTGTTGGGCGCCATAAAGTATGGCTGCCGCCAGCCCGGGTAGCCGCTGTATTGGGCCGGGGTATCTGACATGGTCGGAGTTTGTGACACCAGGTCCTCCCCTGTCTGCAGGCTCCGCCGCCGCCGCCTCCTCCCCCGGCCTCCTTAGGAGCGCCGCCGCCGCCGCCCCTGCGCCATTCGTCAGTCAGCCTGAGGAACTCGTACAGCTCCAGCAACTCCAGCAATTCGGACTTGACCGGTGAGAGCTGCGGCAGCCACAGCTCAGCCACGGCCCCGCTGTGCGCCGCTCAGTGACCGGTGGAGTGCTCGGCTGCGGCCTGAAATCGTGCCGGGGCTTATTTTGCTTTTGTGGGTTTATCTCACTTTTCTGTGAACGTTGTTTATTCTGGTGTTAATGCGCATCCATGTGCTCAACACGTAACGTATTACTTTCAAAGTGCATCGGAAGACGGTGCGTAAATCCCAGATTGGGATGCGAAGCGGCCAGGATGCCGCAGGGTCGCAGTGACCACCAGCCAGCAGCGGCCGGGTGCGGCTGGGAGGTGTGTGGAAATGAGATATTGTTATCCCCCCCCCCCCCTCCCCCCCCCCCTCCCAGCCTCGGCTACAGCCGAGGTGTAGCCGATCGGCTCTGGTACGAGCGGTAGCCGGTGGCCAAGACGGCCACCACGTCTCGCTGCGGATGGTCAGGCTGGCCGTGAATGTTCCCCAGCGAGAGGAGGCGGGCCCGCACAGGCAGGGGCACCGCAGGATGTGTCGTGGTGTGTCCGCCTCCTCTTGGCAGACCCGGCACTGGGCCGCTGGGCACGCGGTGTCGTTGCACCCTGGACAGGTTTCAGTTGGGCGGCGGCCGATCCGGTACATGTACTGGTCGGAGCCGCTCCAGTGGCCGGCACGCAGCTGGTGTATGTCGACCGCTGCTTGGCGATCGTTGCCGCGTACCGGGCCAGGGAGTCTGTCGCGGAAGATGGTTTTGTACCATCCGTCCGGCCAGGACCGCTGCTGCGAGCGGCGAGCGGCCCTGGCGGCGGCGCGGGTGATGCTCCTGATATCGATCGGAGCAGGTGCTTGTTCAAGGCTTGCTGCCCCCTTGGCGAGCGTGTCAGCCCGCTCGTTGCCCGCTATACCGCAGCGGGCCGGCAGCCATTGGAGGTGCACGCTCTGGCCACAGGCGGTCAGCGAGCCGAGCAGCGTCCAGATGGCCGCTCCGATCTCCCGAGGTCTGAGCTGACGGACCGCTCTCGAGGGACAGCAGGGCCGCCTGTGAGTCCAGGCAGATCACGACGGGGCGCTCCGCCGTGGGCCCCGCGATCTCGGTCACCGCGGTCAGGGCGGCTCTGAGAGCGACCAGCTCGGCGCGGGTGCTCGCGGAGAGGCGGCCGGCGGGGACTCTGACCTCCCTCACCTCCTGGTCAGGGGGAGGGAGGAGGACGATGGCTCCTCCGCCGCCGCAGGTCACGCCCGCGTCCGCCGAGCCGTCCGACCACACCCAGATGGCCTCGTCTTCGGCTGGTAGGGTAGGGTGGTGCTCAGGTGGCTCTCCGCCGCCGCTCGTCGGGTTTCCGCTGAGGAGCTCCTGCCGCAGGGCGGGGGGAGCGAAGCGCAGAATGAGATCCCGTCGGTCATCGTCCATGGAGGCAGGGTCACTCTTAGTCGAGGCTCGATGGGGGCGTCCAGAATCCCGAGCGCAGCCATATTCTCCCTGCCGACGTCGCGCCAGCCCGTCATGCCAGAGAGGTGGCGGGGACGTCTGACGTAATCAGCGCCCTGAGTGGGTCCCCCTCCGGCAGCGAGGACGCCAGCGTTACCATCTGGGTAGCTAAGACGGTGCGTCACTCGAGCAGTGGGAAGGTCAGCCTCCGCCAGGAGGGCGTGTGACGGGGTCGACCGGGTACACCCGGTCACGGCCCTGGCGGCCGCACGCAGCTCGCGCTCCACCAGCTCCACATGGTAGGGGAAGCTGCAGGGAGCCACGCTGCTGCGGCGAACTCCAGAGCTCCGCGGACGTACCCGTTGGCGACAGTTCTGAGCTGCGCCTCGCGGAGCCCCCAGGAATGTCCAGTGAGTTTGCGCAGCTGCGCCGTTCGGGGTCGGACTTTCCGGCGCAGCTCGGCGCAGCTCGGCGCAGCTCGGCGCAGCTCGGCGTAGCTCGGCGCAGCTCGGCGCAGCTCGGCGCAGCTCGGCGCAGCTCGGCGCAGCTCGGCGCAGTGTTGTCCGAAGTGTAGGAGACGGTCGAAGGTCACGCCCAGCAGCTTCACCGATGCGGCAGCAGTCACCTCCGCGCCAGCCACTTTGATGCTATGTTCTCGGCGTCCCTGGCCGCCTGGGACAGCGGGCCTTGTGATCATCATATACATATGCAGGGGCGTATGAACTATGTTCAAGTTAGGGGGGGGGGGCAGGAGGCATTCTGAAGTCGATTCTTTCCATACAACGCCCATAGGCGCAATGTTCAAATCCAAAATGTGGGGGGCTGCCCCCCCGTGTCCCCTCCCCCCCCCCCCCTGTTCCTATGCCTATGTGCATATGACATGTGTTTGTGAGGCAGTCATGATCATCATATACATATGACATGTGTTGGTGAGGCCGTGATCATCATATACATCAGACATGTGTTGGTGAGGCCGTGATCATCATATACATATGGCATATGACATGTGTTGGTGAGGCCGTGATTATCATATACATCAGACATGTGTTGGTGAGGCCGTGATCATCATATACATCAGACATGTGTTGGTGAGGCCGTGATCATCATATACATATGACATGTGTTGGTGAGGCCGTGATCATCATATACATATGACATGTGTTGGTGAGGCCGTGATCATCATATACATATGGCATGTGTTGGTGAGGCCGTGATCATCATATACATATGGCATATGACATGTGTTGGTGAGGCCGTGATTATCATATACATCAGACATGTGTTGGTGAGGCCGTGATCATCATATACATCAGACATGTGTTGGTGAGGCCGTGATCATCATATACATATGACATGTGTTGGTGAGGCCGTGATCATCATATACATATGACATGTGTTGGTGAGGCCGTGATCATCATATACATATGGCATGTGTTGGTGAGGCCGTGATCATCATTACATATGGCATGTGTTGGTGAGGCCGTGATCATCATATACATATGACATGTGTTGGTGAGGCCGTGATCATCATATACATATGGCATGTGTTGGTGAGGCCGTGATCATCATATACATCAGACATGTGTTGGTGAGGCCGTGATCATCATATACATATGACATGTGTTGGTGAGGCCGTGATCATCATATACATATGACATGTGTTGGTGAGGCCGTGATCATCATATACATATGACATGTGTTGGTGAGGCCGTGATCATCATATACATATGGCATATGACATGTGTTGGTGAGGCCGTGATCATCATATACATATGGCATGTGTTGGTGAGGCCGTGATCATCATATACATATGACGTATGACATGTGTTGGTGAAGCCGTGATCATCATATACATCAGACATGTGTTGGTGAGGCCGTGATCATCATATACATATGTCATGTGTTGGTGAGGCCGTGATCATCATATACATATGACATGTGTTGGTGAGGCCGTGATCATCATATACATATGACATGTGTTGGTGAGGCCGTGATCATCATATACATATGACATGTGTTGGTGAGGCCATGATCATCATATACATATGACATGTGTTGGTGAGGCCGTGATCATCATATACATATGGCATATGACATGTGTTGGTGAGGCCGTGATCATCATATACATATGACGTATGACATGTGTTGGTGAGGCCGTGATCATCATATACATATGACATGTGTTGGTGAGGCCGTGATCATCATATACATATGACATGTGTTGGTGAGGCCGTGATCATCATATACATATGACGTATGACATGTGTTGGTGAGGCCGTGATCATCATATACATATGACGTATGACATGTGTTGGTGAGGCCGTGATCATCATATACATATGGCATATGACATGTGTTGGTGAGGCCGTGATTATCATATACATATGACATGTGTTGGTGAGGCCGTGATCATCATATACATATGACATGTGTTGGTGAGGCCGTGATCATCATATACATATGACATGTGTTGGTGAGGCCGTGATCATCATATACATATGACATGTGTTGGTGAGGCCGTGATCATCATATACATATGACATGTGTTGGTGAGGCCGTGATCATCATATACATATGACATGTGTTGGTGAGGCCGTGATCATCATATACATATGACATGTGTTGGTGAGGCCGTGATCATCATATACATATGACGTATGACATGTGTTGGTGAGGCCGTGATCATCATATACATCAGACATGTGTTGGTGAGGCCGTGATCATCATATACATATGACATGTGTTGGTGAGGCCGTGATCATCATATACATCAGACATGTGTTGGTGAGGCCGTGATCATCATATACATATGACATGTGTTGGTGAGGCCGTGATCATCATATACATATGACATGTGTTGGTGAGGCCGTGATCATCATATACATATGACGTATGACATGTGTTGGTGAGGCCGTGATCATCATATACATATGACGTATGACATGTGTTGGTGAAGCCGTGATCATCATATACATATGACATGTGTTGGTGAGGCCGTGATTATCATATACATATGACATGTGTTGGTGAGGCCGTGATCATCATATACATATGACATGTGTTGGTGAGGCCGTGATCATCATATACATATGACGTATGACATGTGTTGGTGAGGCCGTGATCATCATATACATATGACGTATGACATGTGTTGGTGAGGCCGTGATCATCATATACATATGGCATATGACATGTGTTGGTGAAGCCGTGATCATCATATACATATGACATGTGTTGGTGAGGCCGTGATCATCATATACATATGACATGTGTTGGTGAGGCCGTGATCATCATATACATATGACGTATGACATGTGTTGGTGAGGCCGTGATCATCATATACATATGACATGTGTTGGTGAGGCCGTGATCATCATATACATATGACATGTGTTGGTGAGGCCGTGATTATCATATACATATGACATGTGTTGGTGAGGCCGTGATCATCATATACATATGACATGTGTTGGTGAGGCCGTGATCATCATATACATATGACATGTGTTGGTGAGGCCGTGATCATCATATACATATGACATGTGTTGGTGAGGCCGTGATTATCATATACATCAGACCTGTGTTGGTGAGGCCGTGATCATCATATACATATGGCATGTGTTGGTGAGACCGTGATCATCATATACATATGACATGTGTTGGTGAGGCCGTGATTATCATATACATCAGACATGTGTTGGTGAGGCCGTGATCATCATATACATATGACATGTGTTGGTGAGGCCGTGATCATCATATACATATGGCATGTGTTGGTGAGGCCGTGATCATCATATACATATGACATGTGTTGGTGAGGCCGTGATCATCATATACATCAGACATGTGTTGGTGAGGCCGTGATCATCATATACATATGGCATATGACATGTGTTGGTGAGGCCGTGATTATCATATACATCAGACATGTGTTGGTGAGGCCGTGATCATCATATACATCAGACATGTGTTGGTGAGGCCGTGATCATCATATACATATGACATGTGTTGGTGAGGCCGTGATCATCATATACATATGACATGTGTTGGTGAGGCCGTGATCATCATATACATATGGCATGTGTTGGTGAGGCCGTGATCATCATATACATATGGCATGTGTTGGTGAGGCCGTGATCATCATATACATATGACATGTGTTGGTGAGGCCGTGATCATCATATACATATGGCATGTGTTGGTGAGGCCGTGATCATCATATACATCAGACATGTGTTGGTGAGGCCGTGATCATCATATACATATGACATGTGTTGGTGAGGCCGTGATCATCATATACATATGACATGTGTTGGTGAGGCCGTGATCATCATATACATCAGACCTGTGTTGGTGAGGCCGTGATCATCATATACATATGACATGTGTTGGTGAGGCCGTGATCATCATATACATATGGCATATGACATGTGTTGGTGAGGCCGTGATCATCATATACATATGGCATGTGTTGGTGAGGCCGTGATCATCATATACATCAGACATGTGTTGGTGAGGCCGTGATCATCATATACATATGACGTATGACATGTGTTGGTGAAGCCGTGATCATCATATACATCAGACATGTGTTGGTGAGGCCGTGATCATCATATACATATGACATGTGTTGGTGAGGCCGTGATCATCATATACATATGACATGTGTTGGTGAGGCCATGATCATCATATACATATGACATGTGTTGGTGAGGCCGTGATCATCATATACATATGGCATATGACATGTGTTGGTGAGGCCGTGATCATCATATACATATGACGTATGACATGTGTTGGTGAGGCCGTGATCATCATATACATATGACATGTGTTGGTGAGGCCGTGATCATCATATACATATGACATGTGTTGGTGAGGCCGTGATCATCATATACATATGACGTATGACATGTGTTGGTGAGGCCGTGATCATCATATACATATGACGTATGACATGTGTTGGTGAGGCCGTGATCATCATATACATATGGCATATGACATGTGTTGGTGAGGCCGTGATTATCATATACATATGACATGTGTTGGTGAGGCCGTGATCATCATATACATATGACATGTGTTGGTGAGGCCGTGATCATCATATACATATGACGTATGACATGTGTTGGTGAGGCCGTGATCATCATATACATATGACGTATGACATGTGTTGGTGAGGCCGTGATCATCATATACATATGGCATATGACATGTGTTGGTGAAGCCGTGATCATCATATACATATGACATGTGTTGGTGAGGCCGTGATCATCATATACGTATGACATGTGTTGGTGAGGCCGTGATCATCATATACATATGACGTATGACATGTGTTGGTGAGGCCGTGATCATCATATACATCAGACATGTGTTGGTGAGGCCGTGATTATCATATACATATGACATGTGTTGGTGAGGCCGTGATCATCATATACATATGACATGTGTTGGTGAGGCCGTGATCATCATATACATATGACATGTGTTGGTGAGGCCGTGATCATCATATACATATGACATGTGTTGGTGAGGCCGTGATTATCATATACATCAGACCTGTGTTGGTGAGGCCGTGATCATCATATACATATGGCATGTGTTGGTGAGACCGTGATCATCATATACATATGACATGTGTTGGTGAGGCCGTGATTATCATATACATCAGACATGTGTTGGTGAGGCCGTGATCATCATATACATATGACATGTGTTGGTGAGGCCGTGATCATCATATACATATGGCATGTGTTGGTGAGGCCGTGATCATCATATACATATGACATGTGTTGGTGAGGCCATGATCATCATATACATATGACATGTGTTGGTGAGGCCGTGATCATCATATACATATGACATGTGTTGGTGAGGCCGTGATCATCATATACATATGACATGTGTTGGTGAGGCCGTGATCATCATATACATATGACATGTGTTGGTGAGGCCGTGATCATCATATACATATGACATGTGTTGGTGAGGCCGTGATCATCATATACATATGACATGTGTTGGTGAGGCCGTGATCATCATATACATATGACGTATGACATGTGTTGGTGAGGCCGTGATCATCATATACATATGACATGTGTTGGTGAGGCCGTGATTATCATATACATCAGACATGTGTTGGTGAGGCCGTGATCATCATATACATATGACATGTGTTGGTGAGGCCGTGATCATCATATACATATGACATGTGTTGGTGAGGCCGTGATCATCATATACATATGACGTATGACATGTGTTGGTGAGGCCGTGATCATCATATACATATGACATGTGTTGGTGAGGCCGTGATCATCATATACATATGACATGTGTTGGTGAGGCCGTGATCATCATATACATATGACATGTGTTGGTGAGGCCGTGATTATCATATACATCAGACATGTGTTGGTGAGGCCGTGATCATCATATACGTATGACATGTGTTGGTGAGGCCGTGATCATCATATACATCAGACATGTGTTGGTGAGGCCGTGATCATCATATACATATGACATGTGTTGGTGAGGCCGTGATTATCATATACATCAGACCTGTGTTGGTGAGGCCGTGATCATCATATACATATGGCATGTGTTGGTGAGACCGTGATCATCATATACATATGACATGTGTTGGTGAGGCCGTGATTATCATATACATCAGACATGTGTTGGTGAGGCCGTGATCATCATATACATATGACATGTGTTGGTGAGGCCGTGATCATCATATACATATGGCATGTGTTGGTGAGGCCGTGATCATCATATACATATGACATGTGTTGGTGAGGCCATGATCATCATATACATATGACATGTGTTGGTGAGGCCGTGATCATCATATACATATGACATGTGTTGGTGAGGCCGTGATCATCATATACATATGACATGTGTTGGTGAGGCCGTGATCATCATATACATATGACATGTGTTGGTGAGGCCGTGATCATCATATACATATGACATGTGTTGGTGAGGCCGTGATCATCATATACATATGACATGTGTTGGTGAGGCCGTGATCATCATATACATATGACGTATGACATGTGTTGGTGAGGCCGTGATCATCATATACATATGACATGTGTTGGTGAGGCCGTGATTATCATATACATCAGACATGTGTTGGTGAGGCCGTGATCATCATATACATATGACATGTGTTGGTGAGGCCGTGATCATCATATACATATGACATGTGTTGGTGAGGCCGTGATCATCATATACATATGACGTATGACATGTGTTGGTGAGGCCGTGATCATCATATACATATGACATGTGTTGGTGAGGCCGTGATCATCATATACATATGACATGTGTTGGTGAGGCCGTGATCATCATATACATATGACATGTGTTGGTGAGGCCGTGATTATCATATACATCAGACATGTGTTGGTGAGGCCGTGATCATCATATACGTATGACATGTGTTGGTGAGGCCGTGATCATCATATACATATGACATGTGTTGGTGAGGCCGTGATCATCATATACATATGACATGTGTTGGTGAGGCCGTGATTATCATATACGTATGACATGTGTTGGTGAGGCCGTGATCATCATATACATATGACATGTGTTGGTGAGGCCGTGATCATCATATACATATGACATGTGTTGGTGAGGCCGTGATCATCATATACATATGACATGTGTTGGTGAGGCCGTGATCATCATATACATATGACATATGACATGTGTTGGTGAGGCCGTGATCATCATATACATATGACATGTGTTGGTGAGGCCGTGATCATCATATACATATGACATGTGTTGGTGAGGCCGTGATCATCATATACATCAGACATGTGTTGGTGAGGCCGTGATCATCATATACATATGACATGTGTTGGTGAGGCCGTGATCATCATATACATCAGACATGTGTTGGTGAGGCCGTGATCATCATATACATATGGCATATGTTGGTGAGGCCGTGATCATCATATACATATGACATGTGTTGGTGAGGCCGTGATCATCATATACATATGACGTATGACATGTGCTGGTGAGGCCGTGATCATCATATACATATGACATGTGTTGGTGAGGCCGTGATCATCATATACATATGACATGTGTTGGTGAGGCCGTGATTATCATATACATATGGCATGTGTTGGTGAGGCCGTGATCATCATATACATATGACATGTGTTGGTGAGGCCGTGATCATCATATACATATGACGTATGACATGTGTTGGTGAGGCCGTGATCATCATATACATATGACGTATGACATGTGTTGGTGAAGCCGTGATCATCATATACATCAGACATGTGTTGGTGAAGCCGTGATCATCATATACATATGACATGTGTTGGTGAGGCCGTGATCATCATATACATATGACATGTGTTGGTGAGGCCGTGATCATCATATACATATGACATGTGTTGGTGAGGCCGTGATCATCATATACATATGACATGTGTTGGTGAGGCCGTGATCATCATATACATATGACATGTGTTGGTGAGGCCGTGATCATCATATACATATGACATGTGTTGGTGAGGCCGTGATCATCATATACATATGACATGTGTTGGTGAGGCCGTGATCATCATATACATATGACATGTGTTGGTGAGGCCGTGATTATCATATACATCAGACCTGTGTTGGTGAGGCCGTGATCATCATATACATATGGCGTGTGTTGGTGAGGCCGTGATCATTTTATACATATGACATGTGTTGGTGAGGCCGTGATCATCATATACATATGACATGTGTTGGTGAGGCCGTGATCATCATATACATATGACATGTGTTGGTGAGGCCGTGATCATCATATACATATGACATGTGTTGGTGAGGCCGTGATCATCATATACATATGACATGTGTTGGTGAGGCCGTGATTATCATATACATCAGACCTGTGTTGGTGAGGCCGTGATCATCATATACATATGACATGTGTTGGTGAGGCCGTGATTATCATATACATATGACATGTGTTGGTGAGGCCGTGATCATCATATACATATGACATGTGTTGGTGAGGCCGTGATCATCATATACATATGACATGTGTTGGTGAGGCCGTGATCATCATATACATATGACGTATGACATGTGTTGGTGAGGCCGTGATCATCATATACATATGACATGTGTTGGTGAGGCTGTGATCATCATATACATATGACCTGTGTTGGTGAGGCCGTGATCATCATATACATCAGACATGTGTTGGTGAGGCCGTGATCATCATATACATATGTCATGTGTTGGTGAGGCCGTGATCATCATATACATATGACATGTGTTGGTGAGGCCGTGATTATCATATACATCAGACATGTGTTGGTGAGGCCGTGATCATCATATACATCAGACATGTGTTGGTGAGGCCGTGATCATCATATACATATGTCATGTGTTGGTGAGGCCGTGATCATCATATACATATGACATGTGTTGGTGAGGCCGTGATTATCATATACATCAGACATGTGTTGGTGAGGCCGTGATCATCATATACATATGACATGTGTTGGTGAGGCCGTGATCATCATATACATATGACATGTGTTGGTGAGGCCGTGATCATCATATACATCAGACATGTGTTGGTGAGGCCGTGATTATCATATACATATGACATGTGTTGGTGAGGCCGTGATCATCATATACATATGACATGTGTTGGTGAGGCCGTGATCATCATATACATATGACATGTGTTGGTGAGGCCGTGATCATCATATACATCAGACATGTGTTGGTGAGGCCGTGATCATCATATACATAGGACGTATGACATGTGTTGGTGAGGCCGTGATCATCATATACATATGACGTATGACATGTGTTGGTGAGGCCGTGATCATCATATACATATGACATGTGTTGGTGAGGCCGTGATCATCATATACATATGACATGTGTTGGTGAGGCCGTGATCATCATATACATATGGCATATGACATGTGTTGGTGAGGCCGTGATCATCATATACATATGACATGTGTTGGTGAGGCCGTGATCATCATATACATATGACATGTGTTGGTGAGGCCGTGATCATCATATACATCAGACATGTGTTGGTGAGGCCGTGATAATCATATATATATGGCATGTGTTGGTGAGGCCGTGATCATCATATACATCAGACATGTGTTGGTGAGGCCGTGATCATCATATACATATGACATGTGTTGGTGAGGCCGTGATCATCATATACATATGACATGTGTTGGTGAGGCCGTGATCATCATATACATATGACATGTGTTGGTGAGGCCGTGATCATCATATACATATGACATGTGTTGGTGAGGCCGTGATCATCATATACATATGACATGTGTTCGTGAGGCCGTGATCATCATATACATATGACATGTGTTGGTGAGGCCGTGATCATCATATACATATGACATGTGTTGGTGAGGCCGTGATCATCATATACATATGACATGTGTTGGTGAGGCCGTGATCATCATATACATATGACGTATGACATGTGTTGGTGAGGCCGTGATCATCATATACATATGACGTATGACATGTGTTGGTGAGGCCGTGATCATCATATACATATGGCATGTGTTGGTGAGGCCGTGATCATCATATACATATGGCATGTGTTGGTGAGGCCGTGATCATCATATACATATGACATGTGTTGGTGAGGCCGTGATCATCATATACATATGACGTATGACATGTGTTGGTGAGGCCGTGATCATCATATACATATGACATGTGTTGGTGAGGCCGTGATCATCATATACATATGACATGTGTTGGTGAGGCCGTGATCATCATATACATATGACGTATGACATGTGTTGGTGAGGCCGTGATCATCATATACATCAGACATGTGTTGGTGAGGCCGTGATCATCATATACATATGACGTATGACATGTGTTGGTGAGGCCGTGATCATCATATACATCAGACATGTGTTGGTGAGGCCGTGATCATCATATACATATGACGTATGACATGTGTTGGTGAGGCCGTGATCATCATATACATCAGACATGTGTTGGTGAGGCCGTGATCATCATATACATATGACATGTGTTGGTGAGGCCGTGATTATCATATACATATGACATGTGTTGGTGAGGCCGTGATCATCATATACATATGTCATGTGTTGGTGAGGCCGTGATCATCATATACATATGACATGTGTTGGTGAGGCCGTGATCATCATATACATCAGACATGTGTTGGTGAAGCCGTGATCATCATATACATATGTCATGTGTTGGTGAGGCCGTGATCATCATATACATATGACATGTGTTGGTGAGGCCGTGATCATCATATACATATGTCATGTGTTGGTGAGGCCGTGATCATCATATACATATGACATGTGTTGGTGAGGCCGTGATCATCATATACATCAGACATGTGTTGGTGAGGCCGTGATCATCATATACGTATGACATGTGTTGGTGAGGCCGTGATCATCATATACATATGACGTATGACATGTGTTGTGAGGCCGTGATCATCATATACATATGGCATATGACATGTGTTGGTGAGGCCGTGATCATCATATACATATGACATGTGTTGGTGAGGCCGTGATCATCATATACATATGACATGTGTTGGTGAGGCCGTGATCATCATATACATATGACATGTGTTGGTGAGGCCGTGATCATCATATACATATGACATGTGTTGGTGAGGCCGTGATTATCATATACATATGACATGTGTTGGTGAGGCCGTGATCATCATATACATATGACATGTGTTGGTGAGGCCGTGATCATCATATACATATGACATGTGTTGGTGAGGCCGTGATTATCATATACATATGACATGTGTTGGTGAGGCCGTGATCATCATATACATATGACATGTGTTGGTGAGGCCGTGATCATCATATACATATGACATGTGTTGGTGAGGCCGTGATCATCATATGGCATATGACATGTGTTGGTGAGGCCGTGATCATCATATACATATGACATGTGTCGGTGAGGCCGTGATCATCATATACATATGACATGTGTTGGTGAGGCCGTGATCATCATATACATATGGCATATGGCATGTGTTGGTGAGGCCGTGATCATCATATACATATGACATGTGTTGGTGAGGCCGTGATCATCATATACATATGGCATGTGTTGGTGAGGCCGTGATCATCATATACATATGACATGTGTTGGTGAGGCCGTGATCATCATATACATATGGCATATGACATGTGTTGGTGAGGCCGTGATCATCATATACATATGACATGTGTTGGTGAGGCCGTGATCATCATATACATATGACATGTGTTGGTGAGGCCGTGATCATCATATACATATGACATGTGTTGGTGAGGCCGTGATCATCATATACATATGACATGTGTTGGTGAGGCCGTGATCATCATATACATATGGCATATGACATGTGTTGGTGAGGCCGTGATCATCATATACATATGACATGTGTTGGTGAGGCCGTGATCATCATATACATATGACATGTGTTGGTGAGGCCGTGATCATCATATACATATGACATGTGTTGGTGAGGCCGTGATCATCATATACATATGACATGTGTTGGTGAGGCCGTGATTATCATATACATATGACATGTGTTGGTGAGGCCGTGATCATCATATACATATGACATGTGTTGGTGAGGCCGTGATCATCATATACATATGACATGTGTTGGTGAGGCCGTGATCATCATATACATATGACATGTGTTGGTGAGGCCGTGATCATCATATACATATGACATGTGTTGGTGAGGCCGTGATCATCATATACATATGACATGTGTTGGTGAGGCCGTGATCATCATATACATATGACATGTGTTGGTGAGGCCGTGATTATCATATACATATGACATGTGTTGGTGAGGCCGTGATCATCATATACATATGACATGTGTTGGTGAGGCCGTGATCATCATATACATATGACATGTGTTGGTGAGGCCGTGATCATCATATACATATGACATGTGTTGGTGAGGCCGTGATCATCATATACATCAGACATGTGTTGGTGAGGCCGTGATCATCATATACATATGACTTATGACATGTATTGTGAGGCCGTGATCATCATATACATGGCAATGAGATATCGGCTCGCCGGCCGTCCGCTGGCCGGCCGGACTGAGGAGGCCGACCATCACCACCTATCCTGACACCCGGGAGCCATCCATTACTGCAGCTCAGCAGGCCTCGCTGTATCAGCGGGCGGCTATTTCTGATCGGCCCCGGTCCGTTGGACGTGTTCAGAGTGGTGTGGTGCTTGGCGCAGTCGTAATCAGCGACCGCGAGGGGAACGAAAGCAGCACATTGATTGGCAGATTGCTGTCATAATATTGGTTATATGTGCTTTTCCAAGGAGTATTTTGCTGACGCACCTTAACATTGCCGGGGGATGCTTTATCTTTGGTAGAAGCTGTCTGTGTTGCGTGTTTGATCTCGGCATTCTGTAGCGCTTGAGGACTGTAAAATGGTAGTCTGGCTGTTAGCCTGTAGTGTTGCTTCACCAGTACTGTTGGTATCGTGCCGCTTCGGTATCGTGATCGCACTTCATTCGATAGCCAGTGCCGGTGTCCGACTGCGTTAGACTCGGACTTGTCCTAGGGCGCCGGAGCCGCCGCTGGCTTTTTACCTTATCCTCCGCAGCAAAGACACTGCTTTGTTTGCATCGTAATCTCAGCACAATAGTTGTTCGCAAAAAAAATGTGACATGCCGGCGATACCATGCGTGGAATGCGGAACCCATGTTACCGATTCGTCACCGCTTCCGTCTTTACTAGATGACTAATGCTCTAGCGGTAACGTTTTTGTGACGGCGATCTTTGTGTGCTCGTGTGCGTGCGTGTGTATATATGTAGTGTGTGCCGCCTGTGTGCGACGAGGGTGTGTCGTGTGTGACATGTGTGTAGCGTATACGCCGCCATGATCATCATATACGTATGACATGTGTTGGTGAGACGCAGCATACAGCACATGTGTTGTATGCTGCGTCTCGCGTGTCCTGTGGTTCCGTCTTCTGCGTGTCCTGTGGTTCCGTTTTATGTGTGTCCTGTGGTTCCGTCTTCTGCGTGTCCTGTGGTTCCGTCTTCTGCGTGTCCTGTGGTTCCGTCTTCTGCGTGTCCTGTGGTTCCGTCTTCTGCGTGTCCTGTGGTTCCGTCTTCTGCGTGTCCTGTGGTTCCGTTTTATGTGTGTCCTGTGGTTCCGTCTTCTGCGTGTCCTGTGGTTCCGTCTTCTGCGTGTCCTGTGGTTCCGTCTTCTGCGTGTCCTGTGGTTCCGTCTTCTGCGTGTCCTGTGGTTCCGTCTTCTGCGTGTCCTGTGGTTCCGTCTTCTGCGTGTCCTGTGGTTCCGTCTTCTGCGTGTCCTGTGGTTCCGTCTTCTGCGTGTCCTCGTACCGTACCGGTATGTCTGACAGACCTCTGTTTGCTGTCCACAGACTACGAGCGCAGGTTCGGTGACCGGTTTCACAGCCTATCGCAGCTGCCGCCGCCGGAGCCGCCCACCAACTGCTTCAAGAACTACCCGAGCAAGAACCGTGAGTTCCTCCCCCCGTCCCGTCCCCCTCCCTCCCCGCCTGCTTGCGCTGTGAGACACGTCAGCCGCTCTGATGCTGTGCACGACACGCTGCAAACGGAGCCCGGCTGTGTCACAGGTACTTCCCATACCACACCCCCCCCCCCTCACTGAGTGTGTGTGTGCATTGGAGGCACCTGGTCTGCCTCGCAGCCTGGCTCCCATGGCTGCCGGGCGACCCACAGTCTGCCGGGGGACCGGGGGATTGGCTACGTCCGTGTGACGGCAGTGGCACGCTCGGTGTCACGTGCGATGACCGCCGATGAGTCAGCTCCGACCTCAGTGGCCGGTGTGGTGTCTGTGGCTGCTGGGCCGCCTCTGTGCGTCACTCGCCGTACACTGTGGGTCGCCATCACTGCCACCGCCGCCATCACCGCCGCAACCCTGGTCCTGGTGGTGGCGGTGGTGGCGGTGAGGGTTGCGGCGGCAGCGCCTGCTCAGTCGGCCGGTTGTGATCGCCGGCTGACTCAGACCGGAGCCGATATCTCTGGCGGCCGCTGGTCGGTGGCGCGTGCCAGGCGGTGCCCTCCCCCAGGCCCCGGCCCCTCACTGGGCCGGACCGGATCGGGACTCTGTGCTGGCTGGAGACCGCCGGCCGGGGTACCCGCGTGCCCTGTTTACGTTCCGGGCCGCCCGCACCCGTCAGCTGTCCGTCATATCTGCTCTGAGGTCACGCGCTCTGTCCCGGCTGTGCGTCAGTCGCCGCGGGGGTCTGAGTAATACACCAACGGAAAGGCGGCCGCATTTGGAGCAATCTGTGCACAGTGCTGCAGCACAACGTCACTGCAGTGTTGTTCATCGCCTGGCCGAGATGTTTACCGACCTGATTGTTAGTGTATGAATGGACGGGCTGGTTGCGGCAGTTAGCGGTAACTTGTGGCGAGTTCAGTGGGCTGCGAATCGAGTCCACTGTCCATGCCATGCACTAGTGCAGTTGACTCAGTGCGACTCTTGCAGAGTCCTGGTAAAGTTCGCGCACGACATGTGCGTACCTGGAATTACCTGGCTGTGCTGTCTCGCCTGGCACGGCGGCGCAGCAGGTGTGCCGTGCTGGGGGTGCACCTGCTGTATGACCGTGTGTGCTGTGTAGCTCCTGCTGTATGACAGTGTGTGCTGTATAGCTCCTGCTGTAAGACCGTGTGTGTTGTATAGCTCCTGCTGTATGACCGTGTGTGTTGTGTACTCCTGCTGTATGACCGTGTGTGCTGTGTAGCTCCTGCTGTATGACCGTGTGTGCTGTGTAGCTCCTGCTGTATGACCGTGTGTACTGGGTGCACCTGCTGTATGACCGTGTGTGCTGTGTAGCTCCTGCTGTATGACCGTGTGTGCTGTGTAGCTCCTGCTGTATGACCGTGTGTGCTGTGTAGCTCCTGCTGTATGACTGTGTGTGCTGGGTGCACCTGCTGTATGACCGTGTGTGCTGTGTAGCTCCTGCTGTATGACAGTGTGTGCTGTATAGCTCCTGCTGTAAGACCGTGTGTGTTGTATAGCTCCTGCTGTATGACCGTGTGTGTGTTGTGTACTCCTGCTGTATGACTGTGTGTGCTGGGTGCATCTGCTATATGACCGTGTGTGCTGTGTAGCTCCTGCTGTATGACCGTGTGTGCTGTGTACTCCTGCTGTATGACCGTGTGTGCTGTGTAGCTCCTGCTGTATGACCGTGTGTGCTGTATAGCTCCTGCTGTATGACCGTGTGTGCTGTGTACTCCTGCTGTATGACCGTGTGTGCTGTGTAGCTCCTGCTGTATGACCGTGTGTGCTGTGTACTCCTGCTGTATGACCGTGTGTGCTGTGTAGCTCCTGCTGTATGACAGTGTGTGCTGTGTAGCTCCTGCTGTATGACCCTGTGTGCTGTGTAGCTCCTGCTGTATGACCGTGTGTGCGGTGTAGCTCCTACTATAAGACCGTGTGTGCTGTGTAGCTCCTGCTGTATAACCGTGTGTGCTGTGTAGCTCCTGCTGTATTATCGTGTGTGCTGTGTAGCTCCTGCTGTATGACCGTGTGTGCTGTGTAGCTCCTGCTGTATGACCGTGTGTGTTGTGTACTCCTGCTGTATGACCGTGTGTGCTGTGTACTCCTGCTGTATGACCATGTGTGCTGTGTAGCTCCTATTATAAGACCGTGTGTGCTGTGTAGCTCCTGCTGTATGACCGTGTGTGCTGTATAGCTCCTGCTGTATGACCGTGTGTGCTGTGTAGCTCCTGGTATAAGACCGTGTGTGCTGTGTACTCCTGCTGTATGACAGTGTGTGCTGTGTAGCTCCTGCTGTATGACCGTGTGTGCTGTGTAGCTCCTGCTGTATGACCGTGTGTGTTGTGTACTCCTGCTGTATGCCCGTGTGTGCTGTGTAGCTCCTGCTGTGACCGTGTTTGCTGTGTACTCCTGCTGTATGACCTTGTGTGCTGTGTGACTCCTGCTGTATGACCGTGTGCTGTGTAGCTCCTGCTGTATGACCGTGTGTGCTGTGTGCTCCTGCTGTATGACCGTGTGTGCTGTATAGCTTCTGCTGTATGACCATGTGTGCTGTGTAGCTCCTGCTGTATGACCGTGTGTGCTGTGTAGCTCCTATTATAAGACCGTGTGTGCTGTGTAGCTCCTGCTGTATGACCGTGTGTGCTGTATAGCTCCTGCTGTATGACCGTGTGTGTTGTGTAGCTCCTGCTGTATGACCGTGTGTGTTGTGTACTCCTGCTGTATGACCGTGTGTGCTGTGTACTCCTGCTGTATGACCGTGTGTTCTGTGTAGCTCCTGCTGTATGACCGTGTGTGCTGTGTATCTCCTGCTGTATGACCGTGTGTGATGTGTGCTCCTGCTGTATGACCGTGTGTGCTGTGCATCTCCTGCTGTATGACCGTGTGTGTTGTGTACTCCTGCTGTATGACCGTGTGTTCTGTGTAGCTCCTGCTGTATGACCGTGTGTGTTGTTGTAGCTCCTGCTGTAAGACCGTGTGTGCAGTGTAACACCTGCTGTATGACCGTGTGTGTTGTGTACTCCTGCTGTATGACCGTGTGTGCTGTGTAGCTCCTGGTATAATACCGTGTGTGCTGTGTACTCCTGCTGTATGACCGTGTGTGCTGTGTAGCTCCTGCTGTATGACCGTGTGTGCTGTGTACTCCTGCTGTATGACCGTGTGTGCTGTGTACTCCTGCTGTATGACCGTGTGTGC
Organism: Chirona hameri; assembly: GCA_036785665.1. NCBI lineage: Eukaryota > Metazoa > Arthropoda > Thecostraca > Balanomorpha > Balanidae > Chirona > Chirona hameri. The sequence continues at coordinate 86,550 of JAXIVJ010000550.1, forward strand.
TGTGTAGCTCCTGCTGTATGACCGTGTGTGCTGTATAGCTCCTGCTGTATGACCGTGTTTGCTGTGTACTCCTGCTGTATGACCGTGAGTGCTGTGTAGCTCCTGCTGTATGACCGTGTGTGCTGTGTACTCCTGCTGTATGACTGTGTGTGCTGTGTACTCCTGCTGTATGCCCGTGTATGCTGTGTAGCTCCTGCTGTATGACCGTGTGTGCTGTATAGCTCCTGCTGTATGACCGTGTCCGATGTGTACTCCTGCTGTATGACCGTGTGTGCTGTGTAGCTCCTGCTGTATGACTGTGTGTGCTGTGTAGCTCCTGCTGTATGACCGTGTGTGCTGTGTAGCTCCTGCTGTATGACCGTGTGCTGTGTAGCTCCTGCTGTATGACCGTGTGTGCTGTGTAGCTCCTGCTGTATGACCGTGTGCTGTGTAGCTCCTGCTGTATGACCGTGTGTTCTGTATAGCTCCTGCTGTATGACCGTAGCTCCTGCTGTATGACCGTCTGTGTTGTGTACTCCTGCTGTATGACCGTGTGCTGTGTAGCTCCTGCTGTATGACCGTTTGTGCTGTGTAGCTCCTGGTATAAGACCGTGTGTGCTGTGTACTCCTGCTGTATGACAGTGTGTGCTGTGTAGCTCCTGCTGTATGACCGTGTGTGCTGTGTAGCTCCTGCTGTATGACCGTGTGTGTTGTGTACTCCTGCTGTATGCCTGTGTGTGCTGTGTAGCTCCTGCTGTGACCGTGTGTGCTGTATAGCTCCTGCTGTATGACCTTGTGTGCTGTGTGACTCCTGCTGTATGACCGTGTGCTGTGTAGCTCCTGCTGTATGACCGTGTGTGCTGTGTGCTCCTGCTGTATGACCGTGTGTGCTGTATAGCTCCTGCTGTATGACCATGTGTGCTGTGTAGCTCCTGCTGTATGACCGTGTGTGCTGTGTAGCTCCTATTATCAGACCGTGTGTGCTGTGTAGCTCCTGCTGTATGACCGTGTGTGCTGTATAGCTCCTGCTGTATGACCGTGTGTGTTGTGTAGCTCCTGCTGTATGACCGTGTGTGTTGTGTACTCCTGCTGTATGACCGTGTGTGCTGTGCACTCCTGCTGTATGACCGTGTGCTGTGTAGCTCCTGCTGTATGACCGTGTGTGCTGTGTATCTCCTGCTGTATGACCGTGTGTGATGTGTGCTCCTGCTGTATGACCGTGTGTGCTGTATGTCTCCTGCTGTATGACCGTGTGTGTTGTGTACTCCTGCTGTATGACCGTGTGTTCTGTGTAGCTCCTGCTGTATGACCGTGTGTGTTGTTGTAGCTCCTGCTGTAAGACCGTGTGTGCAGTGTAACACCTGCTGTATGACCGTGTGTGTTGTGTACTCCTGCTGTATGACCGTGTGTGCTGTGTAGCTCCTGCTGTATGACCGTGTGTGCTGTATAGCTCCTGCTGTATGACCGTGTGTGCTGTGTACTCCTGCTGTATGACCGTGTGTGCTGTGTAGCTCCTGCTGTATGACCGTGTGTGCTGTGTACTCCTGCTGTATGACTGTGTGTGCTGTGTACTCCTGCTGTATGCCCGTGTATGCTGTGTAGCTTCTGCTGTATGACCGTGTGTGCTGTATAGCTCCTGCTGTATGACCGTGTCTGATGTGTACTCCTGCTGTATGACCGTGTGTGCTGTGTAGCTCCTGCTGTATGACTGTGTGTGCTGTGTAGCTCCTGCTGTATGACCGTGTGTGCTGTGTAGCTCCTGCTGTATGACCGTGTGCTGTGTAGCTCCTGCTGTATGACCGTGTGTGCTGTGTAGCTCCTGCTGTATGACCGTGTGCTGTGTAGCTCCTGCTGTATGACCGTGTGTTCTGTATAGCTCCTGCTGTATGACCGTAGCTCCTGCTGTATGACCGTCTGTGTTGTGTACTCCTGCTGTATGACCGTGTGCTGTGTAGCTCCTGCTGTATGACCGTGTGTTCTGTATAGCTCCTGCTGTATGACCTTGTGTTCTGTGTAGCTCCTGCTATATGACCGTGTGTGTTGTGTACTCCTGCTGTATGACCGTGTGTGCTGTGTACTCCTGCTGTATGACCGTGTGTTCTGTATAGCTCCTGCTGTATGACCGTGTGTGCTGTGTAGCTCCTGCTGTATGACCTTGTGTTCTGTGTAGCTCCTGCTGTATGACCGTGTGTGTTGTGTAGCTCCTGCTGTATGACCGTGTGCTGTGTAGCTCCTGCTGTATGACCTTGTGTTCTGTGTAGCTCCTGCTGTATGACCGTGTGTGCTGTGTACTCCTGCTGTATGACCGTGTGTGCTGTATAGCTCCTGCTGTATGACCTTGTGTTCTGTGTAGCTCCTGCTGTATGACCTTGTGTTCTGTGTAGCTCCTGCTGTATGACCGTGTGTGCTGTGTACTCCTGCTGTATGACCGTGTGTGCTGTGTAGCTCCTGCTGTATGACCGTGTGTGCTGTGTAGCTCCTGCTGTATGACCGTGTGTGCTGTATAGCACCTGCTGTATGACCGTGTGTGCTGTATGGCTCCTGCTGTATGACCGTGTGTGCTGTGTAGCTCCTGCTGTATGACCGTGTGTGTTGTGTAGCTCCTGCTGTATGACCGTGTGTGCTGTGTACTCCTGCTGTATGACCGTGTGTGCTGTGTAGCTCCTGCTGTGACCGTGTGTGCTGTATATCACCTGCTGTATGACCGTGTGTGCTGTATAGCTTCTGCTGTATGACCGTGTGTGCTGTGTGCTCCTCCTGTATGACCGTGTGTGCTGTGTGCTCCTGCTGTATGACCGTGTGTGCCGTGTACTCCTGCTGTATGACCGTATGTGCTGTGTGCTCCTGCTGTATGACCGTATGTGCTGTGTAGCTCCTGCTGTGACCGTGTGTGCTGTATAACACCTGCTGTATGACCGTGTGTGATGTATAGCTCCTGCTGTATGACCGTGTGTGCTGTGCTCCTGCTGTATGACCGTGTGTGCTGTGTGCTCCTCCTGTATGACCGTGTGTGCTGTGTGTTCCTGCTGTATGACCGTGTGTGCTGTGTGCTCCTGCTGTATGACCGTGTGTGCTGTGTGCTCCTGCTGTATGACCGTGTGTGCTGTGTGCTCCTGCTGTATGACCGTATGTGCTGTGTAGCTCCTGCTGTATGACCGTATGTGCTGTGCAGCTCCTGCTGTATGACCGTGTGTGCTGTGCAGCTCCTGCTGTATGACCGTGTGTGCTGTGTGCTCCTGCTGTATGACCGTGTGTGCTGTGTACTCCTGCTGTATGACCGTGTGTGCTGTGTGCTCCTGCTGTATGACCGTGTGTGCTGTGTACTCCTGCTGTATGACCGTGTGTGCTGTGTGCTCCTGCTGTATGACCGTATGTGCTGTGTAGCTCCTGCTGTATGACCGTATGTGCTGTGTAGCTCCTGCTGTATGACCGTGTGTGCTGTGTACTCCTGCTGTATGACCGTGTGTGCTGTGTGCTCCTGCTGTATGACCGTATGTGCTGTGTAGCTCCTGCTGTATGACCGTGTGTGCTGTGTACTCCTGCTGTATGACCGTGTGTGCTGTGTGCTCCTGCTGTATGACCGTGTGTGCTGTGTGCTCCTGCTGTATGACCGTGTGTGCTGTGCAGCTCCTGCTGTACAGTCAGCCGGCGGTCTGAGCGCAGCTGGTGCTTTGACAAGGCCGCGTCTCGGTGCTGTCTCTGAATGTGTGGTGTTGCTGTGGTCAGTGGGTAGCCTTCAGCCAAAGAAGCCGGAATGATCGTGAGGGTCAGTCTGTCTGTCTGATAGACGTACGCGCCCCTGTGTGTACCTGTACGTCTGTGTGACCGGGCCCGGCCCCTTGTGAGTGAGCACGTGTGTGTCTGTCTGTCTGTCCGCTCCGTCAGCGTATGTGGGCGAGGTGTGCCTGCCGCTGGGCTATCTGGGTGATGACGTGGTGTTGCCGCCGCCGACGGTGCTCAGCCGCTCACAGTCTCAGCAGGTACTCTGTCCCCCGTCCGTCCGTGTGGTGCCGCGTGCTGCCCTGCCCCCCCCCCCCCCCCCCCCCGGTGTGCCGTGGTACTACCAGCCTGTGTGTGTTCTGAGTACTAGCTCTGCATCACATGACCGTTGTGTGCCGTGATATGACAATAGCCGGCGTGCCGCGATCCTCTTCACGGACAGAAGTGGGTGACTCACCCCGTGTGGTGACGTGATCATAACAGTCTGGTGCAGTGGCGACTGCTGCCGTCCGGGAGTGTAGCGGCCCGCCGCGGCTGGCCAGTGTCCACTAACCCGCCGAACCGTCCCGGGCATCAGGTCCCGTCAGTCTGTACAGCCCACAGCTCTGCCACCAGCACCAGAGCGGCAAACCCGCTGGCCAGAGTGTCCACTAACCCGCCGGCCCGCCCAGCCGGCCGTCCCGGGCCTCAGGTCCCGTCAGTCTGTACAGCCCACAGCTCTGCCACCGGCACCAGAGCGGCAAACCCGCTGGCCAGAGTGTCCACTAACCCGCCGGCCCGCCCAGCCGGCCGTCCCGGGCCTCAGGTCCCGCCCGGCAGTACAGCCCACAGCTCTGCCACCAGCCCCGGAGCGGCAAACCTAAACGGGCGCCTGATATAACCTGCTGTAGCTGCGTCGTTGTGAAGCTGTAATCATGATGATGATGATGATCAGCAGCATCAGCAGCAGCAGCGGCGGCAGACCCAGTGTTCGGTACACAGTCAGCCTGTCGGGGCCACCGACACACCCCGGCACTGCTGTGCTGTTTACTGTCCCGGCCCACGACTGGCTGGCACCCGGCGCGGACTTCGCTACATTCCCTGGGGGTGATTTATCCGACCCCGGGAGGTCGGATGACCGCGTCATTTGACGCGGGAGAAGAAATGTCACCGGTCCAGAAAGTGAAGGGATCTGAACTTCGGCCGTCTCGCCGGCGGTGTCTTTTACGTGTAAATCACAAGTACGATCTCCGGCTGGCACGGTGAACTCTGTGGTATGCGGCGACTGGCGTCACTTCGGCGTCATGAGTGGCTGTGTGAGCGATCTTTGAGCGAGGCCCGGCTCCGTGGTGTGGACGGGGTGACCCGACCAGCTGTCACCGTCACCGATACCTACACCGTCACCGGCACGGTGTCACCGACACTATCACCGTCACCGACACCGACACCGACACCGACACCGACACCGACACCGACACCGACACCGACACCGACACCGACACCGACACCGACACCGTCACCGTCACCGTCACCGTCACCGTCACCGTCACCGTCACCGACACCGTCACCGTCACCGTCACCGACACCGTCACCGTCACCGTCACCGACACCGACACCGACACCGACACCGACACCGTCACCGACACCGTCACCGACACCGACACCGACACCGACACCGACACCGACACCGACACCGACACCGACACCGTCACCGTCACCGACACCGTCACCGACACCGTCACCGACACCGTCACCGACACCGTCACCGTCACCGACACCGACACCGTCACCGACACCGTTACCGTCACGGTCGGTGACCGATACCGATACCGATACCGACACTGTCACCGAGGGCTGCAGTTGGCTCAGCCGACTGGGCGTGAGAGCCGGCTGACGGAATGCTGATCGACTGCTGATCGACTGCTGACTCGCCGCCAGTCAGCAGACTCCAACACGGCGGACCTCACCGTTCGCTGCTGACGCTGCGCCGCGCTGACTCGCTCCGGCTCAGTCGGAGACGCCGGCCGGAAGTCCGGCCCGGAAGTGCCGTGAGAAATCCACACAGAATGCCGATCCCTATCGGAAACCCGACGGAAACGGATATAAGCATGCGGGCCCGGCCAGCCATCCTGTCTGACATGACTGACTGGACCTTCTTGGCGTTTTGAGACTACCAAGACTGTCACCGGGAGTGACTGACCGTCGCGATGAGGACGCGTCCTGTCGGGGCGGCCAGCATGTCCGCTCCGAGACGCGTCCTGTCGGGGCGGCCAGCATGTCCGCTCCGAGACGCGTCCTGTCGGGGCGGCCGGCATGTCCGCTCCGAGACGCGTCCTGTCGGGGCGGCCAGCATGTCCGCTCCGAGACGCGTCCTGTCGGGGCGGCCGGCATGTCCGCTCCGAGACGCGTCCTGTCGGGGCGGCCGGCATGTCCGCTCCGAGACGCGTCCTGTCGGGGCGGCCGGCATGTCCTCTCCGAGACGCGTCCTGTCGGGGCGGCCGGCATGTCCGCTCTGAGACGCGTCCTGTCGGGGCGGCCAGCATGTCCGCTCCGAGACGCGTCCTGTCGGGGCGGCCAGCATGTCCGCTCCGAGACGCGTCCTGTCGGGGCGGCCGGCATGTCCGCTCCGAGACGCGTCCTGTCGGGGCGGCCGGCATGTCCGCTCCGAGACGCGTCCTGTCGGGGCGGCCGGCATGTCCTCTCCGAGACGCGTCCTGTCGGGGCGGCCAGCATGTCCGCTCCGAGACGCGTCCTGTCGGGGCGGCCAGCATGTCGCCGCAGGACCGGCTTTGCAGTGATGTGACTAACTTGTGCCAGTCCGACTCAGCCGTGCTGTGTTCAGTGTGCCGTGTCGCCGGTATGCAGCTGAGGTGCCGCTGTTAACTGTGGTGTGGTGTGGTGTGGCTGTGCTGTACCCCTGCGCCGCCCCGGCCGGGGGCGAGGGTACTGACCGCTGCACAGACCACTGAGCGGCCCGCGCGCTCCGTTAGAGCAGTGTGTTTACTGAAGGCCGCCAGCTGCTGGCGAGACGGCGCTCCGCGGCGGCGTCCGTTTGGTGTATTCGGCCCCTCCCCCGTCTGTACCTTGCCTCGTGTCTGTGTCTGTGCCTGTGTCTGTGTCTGTGTCTGTGTGTGTGTGTGTGTGTGTGTGTGTGTGTGTGTGTGTGTGTGTGTGTGTGTGTGTGTGTGTGTGTGTGTGTGTGTGTGTGTGTGTGTGTGTGTGTGTGTGTGTGTGTGTGTGTGTGTGTGTGTGTGTGTGTGTGTGTGTGTGTGTGTGTGTGTGTGTGTGTGTGTGTGTGTGTGTGTGTGTGTGTGTGTGTGTGTGTGTGTGTGTGTGTGTGTGTGTGTGTGTGTGTGTGTGTGTGTGTGTGTGTGTGTGTGTGCGTGCGTGCGTGCGTGCGTGCGTGCGTGCGTGCGTGCGTGCGTGCGTGCGTGCGTGCGTGCGTGCGTGCGTGCGTGCGTGCGTGCGTGCGTGCGTGCGTGCGTGCGTGCGTGCGTGCGTGCGTGCGTGCGTGCGTGCGTGCGTGCGTGCGTGCGTGCGTGCGTGCGTGCGTGCGTGCGTGCGTGCGTGCGTGCGTGCGTGCGTGCGTGCGTGCGTGCGTGCGTGCGTGCGTGCGTGCGTGCGTGCGTGCGTGCGTGCGTGCGTGCGTGCGTGCGTGCGTGCGTGCGTGCGTGCGTGCGTGCGTGCGTGCGTGCGTGCGTGCGTGCGTGCGTGCGTGCGTGCGTGCGTGCGTGCGTGCGTGCGTGCGTGCGTGCGTGCGTGCGTGCGTGCGTGCGTGCGTGCGTGCGCCGCTGCTGCTGTGGTGTGCCCGAGTGCTGTGCGCTGGTAGATTCTGCATGGTTTGGTGATCTGAACGTGTCCTGCTGAGCTGTTTCGCGTAGTATTGCGATAACCGCCCCATGTGCTTCGTAGTTTAGGTATTTGGGTTCACGATTTGGGTATTCGATTCGCCCACCACAGCTCGAGATGTGTAACGTTCTGTTCATTATGGAGCAGTTCGCCCCCCCCCCCCCACACACACACACATCAGTAACATGCCCCCCCCCCCCCACACCCACCCACACATACATAAATCAGTAACATCAAAGATTGTGAAGTTGCTGCGTGTTCAACTTTCCCCCTAGCAGCGCCTCCCGATTTGGTGTCGCTCTCTAACATCGCTGCCGTCTGTTTCAGAGCGTCCCCGTGGCAAACGGCCCCCCGCTCCGCCCCCACCGCCGGCGCAAGTACAACTCGGTAAGAAAATGTACGAGTCAAACACGTCTTCATACGCCTGAACGGCCTACGGGCGAGCCGGAGGCGCCGGTTCGGGACGCTGTGTTGACAGTGGCGCTACCTATACAGTTTGACTTTGGTACGGTGGCGCCACCTTTACAGTCAGACTCCGGCGCAGTGGTGCCACCTGGTGATCAGTGCTGACAGCGCTGCCGTCTAGTGACGAGACTGTGACACTACGGCCGTGTCAGAGATGACCGTGAACGTGTGAGTCAAGCGCTTTGCACCCAAAGCGGACGTCAGAAGATGAGTGAAGCGCTCTGCTGTTATTGTTGACGGTATGCGGGTGAACCGGAGGCCGCGGCGTGTTCAGCGTCACTGGCGACACGTGAACCAAACATGTACCGTATTGGCAATCGGCTGGCCTGCAGTGATGGCCCGGCGGGGTGGGACGCCGGCCCCGTGGAGGCGGCGCGTGCCGTGGAGGCGGCGCGTGCCGTGGCCGCGGCCTGGTGACCGTTACTGAGCCTGTGGCGGCGGTCAGACCGCCTACATCTGTGATCATGCAGGAGCACAAATCAGTGTGTCGGTCCGGTCTGACGTCACACGCGTCCGGTCTGCCTGCGTGTGAGTGAGTGAGTGTGTGATGTCCGGCTGTCGGACTGGCAGGGCGCTGCGGACGGCGCCTTCCTCGTCTGTCGCTCCCTCAGGGCGGGTCGGGCGGGCCACCAGATGTATGGGGAAGTGGATTGTGATTGTGATTGGTGAGTTTACAAATTCACGCCGAGGAACTGCGTTAAACTTTGGGCAGGTTTTGAGTTCTGTCAGTATATCGCTGATTGGTCGATTTTGGTCGTGCATCTGATCGCTGTCTAAAACCAGGTAACAGTACTCCTAAATGACATTGCTGACACTCAACTGTCACATAAATTGTTGGTCACGTTCATGGCCCACTGTCCCAGTGAAAAGGCTTACGCTCTAACTGCGTTGCGCAGCCCTATTTTGTTAAATGATGCTTAAGCATGTGCCATAACATTTGAAATGGCTTGTTGCCAGCGGTGTAGTCTTATCCCTATAATCCATTCCGATGTCAAAACAGCTCTCCTCATTCCTCCCCGTGCCTCTCAGTTTCTGGCGTTCGCTCTCAGTCATGTCAGCGGCTTTGTTTTGTTTTGTGAAATGACAGGTCTGTCTGAAGAACCGGTACAGGTCTTTTGACCATTTTCGCATGCTCCTCTCCCTCCGTCAGGTCCTGAGAAATTCGAGCTCCTACAGGCAATTTGCACGTGTGAGTGGCCGCTCGTGCTTAATGGGCCTATTTAAGCGTATCTCTATTTTCGGATCGGCGCCCACGATCCAGACAGCCGGCCCCGAGTCTGGTAATAACGTGTATGTATCGCTGGATCGCGGAGACGTACGCTGCTGACGAGGTCCGACCTGGCCCGGCTGACCTCTGGTGCCGGGACGGGGGTGGTCGGCGCGCTGGGTCTGTTGTGCGACCCGGCCACGCCGCGACCCGCCCTGTTTGTAACGTTTTTAGCGAGACTGTTGATGGCTGGTGATGTCGCAGAGTTGACCCGTCACTGAGACTGTGTAAATAAGTAAATAATGAATCGTTAATATATGAACTATTCGTCAATAAAGTATGTCCACTTCAAGTGTTGCGTTCTATGGGGATCTGGCAAAAACTTGGTCGGTGTTTATATTATGCTCGACCGTATGGGACAATTTGCTTTGATGCCGTTATTGTTGGCAAGGTGGATCACGCATGTCATTGAAACTCCAAGATTGCTGAAGCCTGGCAGCGTAGGTCGCTGCACTGGGCGCACCTCGGCGAAGGACGACGGCCGATGTGCTGGAGGTATTGAGCAGCCCCACCAGTAACAGCTGGCAGCACTCGGGCGTTTGGGCGTTAAAACCCTACTACACCATAGGGTTCCCATGTTAAATCGATGATTTTCAGACGAGGCTGGCTCGTAACCTATGGTACATATTTTAAATCCGACTTCTGGAACAGATAGCTGCAAGCCATTTTTCGATATTCCTGGCGTAAAAGGGTTGAATGAGCTTGGGGGTTAAAAAATGTCGGAACGACCGCTGACCGCCTCCAAATGCTACTACAGGTACTGAAATATACACTACTTAGACTACTACTTCGTAGTCGAATTTAATATGAACGCTTCCAAATGCTACTACATGTACTGAAAATACACTACTTTGACTACTACTTCGTATATTTGCTGGCGTTTAATTCAATAAATCGAGTCCGAACGACTTAACTTTTGTGGAGAAAGTCCAGTTTAATAATTAATTAAAACTATAACTCCACATTATGTCTTTCCGTCAATAAATCAAGATATAATCTATGGAAATACAAGTTATTGATAGCAAACAATACCTTTAATTTATAATACGACAAAACAATTACGATAAAAATTATATCTTGTCTAATTCCTTTGGGCGTTACATTCCTTACTGTTCTACCCGTGGTTCTATTACCCTGGTATTGAGCGGACCCGGACCAATGCCCCGCGCAGAGCTGGTGAACGTCGATGGCCTCCAACCTGCTGCGGCGTCGCACCGGCGGGGGAGCCATCCGTCCATCAGCGTGCGGTACCATCCCGCAGGCCACTCACCGATGGCGCGGGAGCGCGCCGCTCTCACCGCCGCCGCTCGGTGCACGGTGGCGACGCCGACTGGGCCGTCGGCCTGGGGGAGAGCTGTCGCGTTCTTGGCGAGATCATCCGCGCGCTCATTCCCTGGCAGGCCATATTGGGACGAGACCCACTGTAGATGGAGATGGCCATCCGACGACAGATCCAGCAGGAGATTTCAGATGGAGACCGCGAGTGGTGCTGACTGGGCCGGCGGTCCTCGCTGCAGTCTTCTGAGTGCCGCCTCGGGATATATCACCACTGGCTCTCTGATGAGCCGGTTGCGCCCAGCTCGTACAGGCGCTCCGCCGGAGAATTGAACCCCCGGTTACCGGCACAGGAAGCAGCGACCATTCCCCTGTGCCATCCTGCCACCCGTCTAGGGCGTCATGTCCATCATTACGCCCGTGGTCATTCCGAAAGTTAACCATGCGGTATCCTGCCCAATGTCCAATGTCCATGACTTGCTTCTCGCTTTCGCATTATCCTTTCTAACGGCTCTCGCTCCCCGCAAACAAGAAGTGTCGAAGGAAGTTACAGGTCACACAAAAATCGCTACACTGTGTTGCTCGGTCTTCCGCATGCATGTGCCGCTCGGAAGAAAGTAGAGTCAAAACTTCAACCGATCAAAGCTTGAAACTCGCCTTCGAGACAAACTCCGGATTATTCATTCGTTGCAATATATTTATTATGGCTTGTCGCATATACGTTACAATAATAACACTGGATTAGTGATTGTATAACAGGGTTACAGCACACGGGGACCAGACTGGCCGGCGGGCACGGGCGGTGACCCGGCCCGGCCCGGCCCGCTCCCCGGCACCTCACCAACACACGGCCCTCAACAAACACGCGCGCACACACGTATCACATAAACATAAGTACGGTCTCGGAAAGTATCAGCAGCGCCCTCGCCGAGCACTGCGAGCCGCCAGCCGCGGCGCAGCGACGAGCGAAGGCATTATGCGTAACAACGGACGGCGACACCAGCGCCTCTAGCGGAGGAAATAGTCACCAGCGGCTGCAGCGGCAGGAAGCGGAGGAGCGCCGGGCCGACACCTGGCGGCCGCAGCACGAACTAACCATGCGGCGCTTCACAGCAACGTTATTGGGACATAGCGGCAGAAGACGCACGGAGACTGGTCCAGCGTTCGTGGCGTGACGTGTGACTACATTGGTGGAATAACTTGCGGCTCTAAAATGAGCCGTTCAGCCGTTCAGTTCCGGTGAACACGGCGAGCCTCCTGCGACTGAGGCGCCGATTCACCCTCAGTGTCGGCGGACACGGCGGAGTACAGAGTCACCCTCAGTGTCGGCGGACACACATTGTCGGCGGACACACACGGCGGAATACACGGCGGAATCGGTGGCCGGTCCGGCCGCTCCTGGCCTCGGGGAAGACGAATACGACAGCGTGTGGTGCCGCCGGCACACAGGCTGCTTTGGCCGCCGTCCAGCGGCGCCACCCGGCCCAGCCGCGGTCGACACTGACGCAGGCGCGCTGCACTGACTCACTGTCCTCTCAATATACGTATTGCACTCTGCTCCGGTCTGAAAACAGAACAGAGCTCAGTTACAACGCAGCACTGCAAGAGTAAAGGAGATATTGATACAAGCATGTATGATAGATACTATGAAGACAACATTCCTATCGCTCGTTGTTGGTAGCATCAAATACATTGGTGAAACCAGCATGTTCATCCATTTATCAAGGCAAGCAGTGTGTTTCTCGGAGCAAAGGTGTATACAACAATTATATGAAACAAAAGCTACACTCCAATGTCCCTGAGTAGAAAAAAATGTTGGTAAACGCGCCTGGCCCTCCCTCCTCGCTGCCCTCCCAGTCCAGCCTCACCTCCTCGCTGCCCTCCCAGTCCAATTTCACCTCCTCGCTGCCCTCCCATTCCAGCCTCACCTCCTCGCTGCCCTCCCAGTCCAGTTTCACCTCCTCGCTGCCCTCCCATTCCAGCCTCACCTCCTCGCTGCCCTCCCATTCCAGCCTCACCTCCTCGCTGCCCTCCCATTCCAGCCTCACCTCCTCGCTGCCCTCCCAGTCCAGTTTCACCTCCTCGCTGCCCTCCCATTCCAGCCTCACCTCCTCGCTGCCCTCCCAGTCCAGTTTCACCTCCTCTCTGCCCTCCCAGTCCAGCCTCACCTCCTCGCTGCCCTCCCATTCCAGACTCACCTCCTCGCTGCCCTCCCAGTCCAGCTTCAACTCATCGCTGCCCTCCCAGTCCAGCCTCACCTCCTCGCTGCCCTCCCAGTCCAGCCTCACCTCCTCGCTGCCCTCCCAGTCCAGCCTCACCTCCTCGCTGCCCTCCCAGTCCAGCCTCACCTCCTCGCTGCCCTCCCAGTCCAGCCTCACCTCATCGCTGCCCTCCCAGTCCAGCCTCACCTCATCGCTGCCCTCCCAGTCCAGCCTCACCTCATCGCTGCCCTCCCAGTCCAGCCTCACCTCCTCGCTGCCCTCCCAGTCCAGCTTCACCTCATCGCTGCCCTCCCAGTCCAGCTTCACCTCATCGCTGCCATCCCAGTCCAGCTTCACCTCATCGCTGCCCTCCCAGTCCAGCTTCACCTCATCGCTGCCCTCCCAGTCCAGCTTCACCTCCTCGCTGCCCTCCCAGTCCAGCTTCACCTCATCGTTGCCCTCTCAGTCCAGCCTCACCTCCTCGCTGCCCTCCCAGTCCAGCTTCACCTCATCGCTGCCCTCCCAGTCCAGCCTCACCTCCTCGCTGCCCTCCCAGTCCAGCCTCACCTCCTCGCTGCCCTCCCAGTCCAGCCTCACCTCCTCGCTGCCCTCCCAGTCCAGCCTCACCTCCTCGCTGCCCTCCCAGTCCAGCCTCACCTCCTCGCTGCCCTCCCAGTCCAGCCTCATCTCCTCGCTGCCCTCCCAGTCCAGCCGCGGCAGCCTCACCTCTGCCTCATGGTCGCGCGCCGCCGCGTTTCTTCAGTTCTCGGTGCTCTCTGATGGCGATCATGAGCTCCTCACGCGGGTCCAGTTTGGGGACGGCAGGCCGGCTGGTCGATACCGGCTTCAGCCGCGCCCGGCCGGCGGCGGCGGCGGGCAGCACCGGGGCGGGAGGCGGGGGAGGCGGCGGCACCGGGGCCGGCACCTCAGACTGACGGAAACCTGCCCAACAGACACCGACACAGTCAGTGAGGCGAATCAGCAGACTGTCAGCGAGAGAAATCACGTGAACATTGCAGACACGTGGTATTAACAAATGCAGCCAACAATCCAGTAAACTACAACACAGTAAACATTGCCAGAAGTGTTACAAATAATTACATTCCATCCGAACCCCAAGTTAAAACATCCGACCGCGCTTTATTCCACAGTCTATCCACAAACCAGGCAGCATTAAACCACGCCGTCCCATTAAACCACGCCGTCCCATTAAACCACGCCGTCCCATTAAACCACGCCGTCCCATTAAACCACGCAGTCCCATTACAACACACCGTCCCATTAAACCACGCCGTCCCATTAAACCACGCCGTCCCATTAAACCACGCCGTCCCATTACAACACGCCGTCCCATTAAACCACGCCGTCCCATTACAACACACCGTCCCATTAAACCACGCCGTCCCATTACAACACGCCGTCCCATTAAACCACGCCGTCCCATTAAACCACGCCGTCCCATTACAACACGCCGTCCCATTACAACACGCCGTCCCATTACAACACGCCGTCCCATTAAACCACGCCGTCCCATTAAACCACGCAGTCCCATTACAACACACCGTCCCATTAAACCACGCCGTCCCATTACAACACACCGTCCCATTACAACACGCCGTCCCATTAAACCACGCCGTCCCATTACAACACACCGTCCCATTACAACACACCGTCCCATTACAACACGCCGTCCCATTAAACCACGCCGTCCCATTAAACCACGCCGTCCCATTACAACACGCCGTCCCATTAAACCACGCAGTCCCATTAAACCACGCAGTCCCATTACAACACGCCGTCCCATTAAACCACGCAGTCCCATTACAACACACCGTCCCATTAAACCACGCCGTCCCATTACAACACGCCGTCCCATTAAACCACGCCGTCCCATTACAACACACCGTCCCATTACAACACGCCGTCCCATTACAACACGCCGTCCCATTAAACCACGCCGTCCCATTAAACCACGCCGTCCCATTACAACACGCCGTCCCATTAAACCACGCCGTCCCATTACAACACGCCGTCCCATTACAACACGCTGTCCCATTACAACACGCCGTCCCATTACAACACGCCGTCCCATTACAACACGCCGTCCAATTACAACACGCCGTCCCATTACAACACGCCGTCCCATTACAACACGCCGTCCCTCGTCTCGGGCAGCGGGCGCACCTTTGACCACGGGCTGATGCCGGATTCTCCAGGAGGCGTCAGGCGCCGGCTGCCGCGCCGCCAACTCCGTGGACGTGGCAGAGTCCTTCCGCGTGACGCTGACCACACTCGGCACCGTCCTCTGCTGCTGATGCTGATGCTGCTGCTGCTGATGCTGCTGCTGGGCCGGCGGCGCCACCCGGCAGGTGACCGACGCCGTCCGGCCGGCCGGCTTGGACACCAGCACGGACACGGTGTGCGGCTGGCGCGGCTCCTCAGTCAGCGAAACCACAGAGGTGAACCTGCCGGCCGCTGCGCCGCCGCGGCCAGGGTGGGCAGGCTTAGAGTCCGAGATGGAGAAGGCTAGCGGCTGGCGGGCCGAGGAGCTTCGCGCCACCGCCGCCAGAGGCAGCACCGCCGTGGGCACCGACATAGTCTCGTTGTGCCGGACCTTGGCCACGGCGGAGAGCCGCGGCTGGGCGCCGTTCAGCTGCGGTGGCGGCGGCGGCGCCAGACTGACGGGCGGCGGCGGCGCGCCCAGAGACGTCACAGTGACGTTCTTACTGGGTCGCACCGGGACCGGGCCGGACCGCCGCGAGCTCGGCTCGGTCGACTGCGGAGCCGTCTGCTGAACAGCTGGCGGCGCCGCCTGGCGCAACACTGTGTAGTCGCGGTCCTCCTTCAGCTGCACCTGGCTCTGACGGGACTGGTCCGTCCACGTGCCCAGAGCCACCTTCGGCGGGGACCACGGCACGCGCTTCTCCCTGCAAACAGCCCACGGGGTATCGATGAGTGATCCGAGGGGATCAATGAGTGATCCGAGGGGTATCGATGAGTGATCGAATAACAGTCAACTTTTCACCGGAATCCATTTCACGAACACACGAAGACTTCGCCGAGACGAGGGCAAATTTACATTACAGGACCATCGAATCGTCAGAGACCAATCCACCGACTGACCTGGCTTCGGAGGGCCGCCTCTCCAGAGTCGAGGCGCGCTGCCTAGTCGGCTCCGGCTCCGGCTCCGGACGCCGCTCCATAGTTGAGGCGCGCTGCCTGGCCGGCTCCGGCTCCGGCTCTCGGGCCGGCTCCGGCTCCGGCTGCGGCTGCTCGGCCACGCTCAGTTTGGAGTGCTGCAGTCCGGCGCCGCGCGGCAGCGACTGCGAGCGGGTGGCGTAGTCGGCCGGCAGAGTCCGCGTCGGCTCGGGCTCGGGGTTGTGTTCCGGCACCCGCCGGCGCAGCTCTTCAATCATCTGTACACACACACACACACACACGGCAGCCGGGGTCAATGGACGGCACCGGCAGCAACAAACCCAACGGCAATCACGCTTCCGAAGCGCTTAATTGTTATGTACGCTCAATGCCAGTCCCGGGCCAGGTAACTGATCTACATTGTTTGAGGCCAGACATTTGATGACGTGGAAATCGGCGACAATGTCGACGGTGCAATGTCGTAATATTAAGTGGCCATGATAAAATCACCAAAAGATCGGCAAAATATGCCGACGAGTATCATCATAACTTGACCAAAACTAAGGCCGATACAACTGTTGACCACCATGTAACTGGAAACTAACCGCAGCAGCCACCACCAGGGCATGAAGTTGGATTATCCAATGGAGTGTTACGTACCTGTTAGTCACGAGATGATAAAGAGGGGCGTGAGACCCGATCACCAGAGCATGCTCGAGTGATGTCAGCTTGGTCGTATGCAATATTAGACCACCGGCTGCAGAGTCAGGACAATGAATCCCAGCACCCATCACTGTGCAGTGTACAACCATAGAAGCCACCACAGAAAGCGCGGACACACATCATACCAGGGCCCCGAAGCCATCACCACCAGAAGCGTTACCACCACCAGGAGCGTTACCACCACCATCCCGCCGCCGGCGTGACCCGGGGGCCGCGCGTGACCCGCCGTTGTGCCATGCGAGCTGCGGCCGTCATCACCGCGTTAGGGCGGACCCGAGGAGCAGCGCAGTCGCCATGCTGGGTCACATGCTGTCCGTGCGCCGCCGCCACCACCGTCAGCCAGCGGTGTTCCACCTGGTGGCGCCGGCTGAGCAGCTGCTGTGGGACGAGCTTGGGCGGGACCGGCGGCGGCGTGCGGCGCCGCTCCAGGCGAGCGGGCCCAGCCGCCACCCGGATACTCCGGTCCACGGGGGCTGCAGAGACTGAAGAAAGAGGCGGGCCGCGGTCCGAGGGGAGAGCAGAAGACGTGCTGAGTTTCGGAGCAACAGTTGGAGACGCGTTGTGTTCAGAGGACAGCGCAGAAGAGATGTCGCGCTCCGGTGTGACAGAAGAAGACGTGCTGTGCGCCAGTGGAGCAGACGTGCAACATTCCGCTGTGGCGGCAGAGAAGGTTGTGCTGTGCTCCTCCGCCGCGGCCGGAGCCGCAGGGGGTATGCAGTGTGCCGCCGGAGTCGGCAGGGACGGCTCCTGCACCGGGGTCGCCGGGGGCACCGGGGCCGGCCGTCGGGACCGCGGGGGCGCGCCCTGCTCCGGCCCGACCGACGGCGCGGACGACCGGCGTACCTCGAGACTCTGGAGGCTGGAGGCGGCGGGCCGCGCTGCCAGCGGCGCCACCTTGGTCTGCAGGATCGACTGGTTCTGCAGCAGCTGCTGCTGCCAGTGCAGGAACTGACGCTGCAGCTTCAGGAACTCTGACTGGATGTCGCTTACCTCACTCTCTGCCGGAAATACAGACATCTCAAGACGTTACAAAACAGCTCAATAGAACACTGAGCAAGTTTATATGAAAAGCAATAACAAACTTTCGATATCGCAGGGAAATAATCCAACACAAACATAAGGTCACAGCTGCGGTAAGTAAGAGATAACATGATAGTCAATCGTAGATGAAATTATATAAAAATGGATGCTGCCCGGACCAATCTGTTTCAATCTGTGAAACAGATGACTTCCAATCTGTGATGCTCACCTATTGCCAGGTCGGTCTGGCTCTGAGTTTTGTTCATGTTGGGTGAGGCTCGTTCCGCTGGCATAGTCAGACCGCCATTGCTGAGGTTCAGCATCGAGTACGACTTGGAGCTGTTGAACTTCAACTGCAATGACGCGCGCACACTCAGTTACACAATGCACAATCGCACCTCACTGTCTTGGATCCCAACACACTCATCCATCTCACTGGCCATTGGAGGGACGAAGAACGCCTAGGTCATGGGTAGACACCACAACCGCCTGCTATCACCAATGTCAACATTTCCACAGGTATGTGTTTGGCGAAGAGTTCGCCCATTTACTGAGAGGTCATGTTGCACACCGGAGCACTAATCACCAACAATCCAGTGTCGTGTCCCAACGAAAGTCCGCTCTGCACAGGTTCCGCGTTGTCCACAGCTCGCGCCGGCCGCTTCCCCGGCCCGCACGTCCTCGGCCACACTCCGCACCACCCCACCGATCGCTCAGCACGCGACGCTTTCACTACCGCTCCCGCTCCCGCTCCCGGTCTCGTTGAGGCCCCAGCCCTCCCACGGACACCGGCCGTCAGCTTACCTCGTATTTTCTGGGCGGCCGGACGGGCTCGGCGGCGGCGGCGGTGCGGTCCGGCTCCGCTGACCTCTGCCCCCGGCCGGCGGCGAGCCGGTCGGCAGCGTCGGAGCTCCGCCGCCGGGTCACGGCCCGCCGCACCTTCTCCGGGCCGGCCAGCTCCGCCGCCATCCCCGCCTCAGAGCCGGAGGTCACCTGCGAGACGGCACGACATCAATGACGCCAGCACTAACAGAGGACTGCAGACAGCGGCGCCGAAACTCAATGCACCAACACCGCGAGGGCTGTAATCACGTTAGCAGACTAGTTCCCCAAGATGTGACGACAAAACACATGCATTATGCTTACCATCATTAATTATTTATCGCGCCCCGACTGCACTATCGTCTATATTATTTAAAGTAGCGTTCTTTCACACTACGAATTCTGCCTTCGTAGTTGAGTTGTCCTACCAATCGGAGCTGGCTACGTTTTTACAGCCCCGTATTGTGAAAGTTCTGGATCGTGCCGGATCACGCTACCGATCAGCAGCACGCTGTAGGTCATCAACAGGGGCGTGCGTGTCTCTGCAGTATCACGCAGGCACTCCGCGGCCGCCGGCAGCAGCGACTCGTCCCAGTACACGGGGCACTCCGCGGCCGCCAGCAGCAGAGACTCGTCCCAGTACACAGGGCACTCCGCGGCCGCCAGCAGCAGCGACTCGTCCCAGTACACAGGGCACTCCGCGGCCGCCAGCAGCAGCGACTCGTCCCAGTAGACGGGGCACTCCGCGGCCGCCGGCAGCAGAGACTCGTCCCAGTACACAGGGCACTCCGCGGCCGCCAGCAGCAGCGACTCGTCCCAGTACACAGGGCACTCCGCGGTCGCCAGCAGCAGCGACTCGTCCCAGTACACAGGGCACTACGCGGCCGCCGGCAGCAGAGACTCGTCCCAGTACACAGGGCACTCCGCGGCCGCCGGCAGCAGCGACTCGTCCCAGTAGACAGGGCACTCCGCGGCCGCCAGCAGCAGAGACTCGTCCCAGTACACAGGGCACTCCGCGGCCGCCAGCAGCAGCGACTCGTCCCAGTACACAGGGCACTACGCGGCCGCCGGCAGCAGAGACTCGTCCCAGTACACAGGGTAATCCGCGGCCGCCGGCAGCAGCGGCACTCCGCGGCCGCCAGCAGCAGCGACTCGTCCCAGTACACAGGGCACTCCGCGGCCGCCAGCAGCAGCGACTCGTCCCAGTACACAGGGCACTCCGCGGCCGCCGGCAGCAGAGACTCGTCCCAGTACACAGGGCACTCCGCGGCCGCCGGCAGCAGAGACTCGTCCCAGTACACAGGGCACTCCGCGGCCGCCGGCAGCAGCGACTCGTCCCAGTACACAGGGCACTCCGCGGCCGCCGGCAGCAGCGACTCGTCCCAGTATACAGGGCACTCCGCGGCCGCCAGCAGCAGCGACTCGTCCCAGTATACAGGGCACTCCGCGGCCGCCAGCAGCAGCGACTCGTCCCAGTACACAGGGCACTCCGCGGCCGCCAGCAGCAGCGACTCGTCCCAGTAGACAGGGCACTCCGCGGCCGCCAGCAGCAGCGACTCGTCCCAGTACACGGGGCACTCCGCGGCCGCCGGCAGCAGAGACTCGTCCCAGTATACAGGGCACTCCGCGGCCGCCGGCAGCAGCGACTCGTCCCAGTACACAGGGCACTCCGCGGCCGCCAGCAGCAGCGACTCGTCCCAGTACACAGGGCACTCCGCGGCCGCCGGCAGCAGAGACTCGTCCCAGTATACAGGGCACTCCGCGGCCGCCGGCAGCAGCGACTCGTCCCAGTACACAGGGCACTCCGCGGCCGCCAGCAGCAGAGACTCGTCCCAGTACACAGGGCACTCCGCGGCCGCCGGCAGCAGAGACTCGTCCCAGTACACAGGGCACTCCGCGGCCGCCGGCAGCAGAGACTCGTCCCAGTACACAGGGCACGGCAGCGGCCGCCAGCAGCAGCGACTCGTCCCAGTACACAGGGCACTCCGCGGCCGCCGGCAGCAGAGACTCGTCCCAGTACACGGGGCACTCCGCGGCCGCCGGCAGCAGAGACTCGTCCCAGTATACAGGGCACTCCGCGGCCGCCAGCAGCAGCGACTCGTCCCAGTACACAGGGCACTCCGCGGCCGCCGGCAGCAGAGACTCGTCCCAGTACACAGGGCACTCCGCGGCCGCCGGCAGCAGAGACTCGTCCCAGTAGACGGGGCACTCCGCGGCCGCCGGCAGCAGCGACTCGTCCCAGTATACAGGGCACTCCGCGGCCGCCAGCAGCAGCGACTCGTCCCAGTACACAGGGCACTCCGCGGCCGCCGGCAGCAGAGACTCGTCCCAGTACACAGGGCACTCCGCGGCCGCCGGCAGCAGAGACTCGTCCCAGTACACAGGGCACGGCAGCGGCCGCCAGCAGCAGCGACTCGTCCCAGTACACAGGGCACTCCGCGGCCGCCGGCAGCAGAGACTCGTCCCAGTACACGGGGCACTCCGCGGCCGCCGGCAGCAGAGACTCGTCCCAGTATACAGGGCACTCCGCGGCCGCCAGCAGCAGCGACTCGTCCCAGTACACAGGGCACTCCGCGGCCGCCGGCAGCAGCGACTCGTCCCAGTATACAGGGCACTCCGCGGCCGCCAGCAGCAGCGACTCGTCCCAGTACACAGGGCACTCCGCGGCCGCCAGCAGCAGTGACTCGTCCCAGTATACAGGGCACTCCGCGGCCGCCGGCAGCAGAGACTCGTCCCAGTACACAGGGCACTCCGCGGCCGCCAGCAGCAGCGACTGACCCCGGTCTGACCCAGTACACACGGCACGGCAGCGGCCGCCGGCAGCAGCGACTGACCCTGGTCCGACCCAGTGCACACGGCACGGCAGCGGACGTGCTCGGACTAACCACTGCGGCCGGCTGGCACGGTGTGTGTGTGTGGTGTTACATCACACGTGTGTTTATACATGGTGATGAAATTGTGCTGCATCGCCCGGCCGTGACCCACAGAGGCCCACAGAGGCCCACAGTGGCTCACAGTGACCCACAGTGACCCACAGTGACCCACAGTGACCCAGTGACCCACAGTGACCCACAGTGGCCCACAGTGGGCCACAGTGGCCCATATAGGTTCACAGTGACCCACAGAGGCCCACAGTGACCCACAGTGACCCACAGTGACCCACAGTGACCCACAGTGACCCACAGTGACCCACAGTGGCCCACAGTGGCCCACAGTGGCCCCCAGAGGCCCACAGTGACTCAGTGACCCACAGAGGCCCGGTGACGGCCTATCAGACACGAACGCTGCGCAATGCGGGCCGACACTTTCGCACTGAACTCAATACAGACGAGGTCGAGCCGTGTTTGAATGATATATCAAGCGGGTCGATCGGCAACTAGGCTCACGGGAGGCGGCAATATATGCTAACTTTACAGCCTGAGCAACTAATGGTGCAAACACCATGCAATGTACACCTTCTCCCTGCCTGTTGTGTGTGACAGTTCAGCCATGCCAGTGGAGCCCCATGACTCACCTGTGCGGCGATGCCAGTCTGGCTGGCGCTCTTCTGACAGTGGAACGAGTCGGCCTTCTGCAGTCGGCCCACGGAGCCGCCCTCGGCAGTCGGGTCCCGCTGGCCGTACGACCCGATCGAGAAGCTCATCTGACGGAAGACTCTCTCGCTGGAGCGCCGTCGCTCCGGCTTGGCCGGCCGGGGCGGCTGTGTCGCGCCATCCAATTGGTCCGTATTCTGTACCGTCGACTCTGGTTGGTCAGCCGGCTGTGTCCCGGACTCTGATTGGCCGACGCGCGCCACCAGCGGGACGTTGGTGGCCTCGGCCAACTCTCCGGCCTCGGAGGGCTCGCTGGAGGTGACGGTCATGTTGTCCTGGAACTCGAGCGGCGCCTCGAGCGGGCCGGCGCGGCCGGCCAGGGTCTGGTCCTGGAACGGCGTGGGCGGCGCCGGCAGCCGGTACTCCCAGCCGGGGGCGTGGGCCGCCGCCGCCGCCGCCGCCGCCGGAGCCGGGGGCGGGGGCGGGGGAGCCGGGGACCTGCGTGTCGGCAGCTGGGACTGCGGCCGCGGCGGGCGGTCAAACGACGCCAGCTTCCGCGCGATGTGCAGCTTGATATCCTTAGACGTCATCTGAAAGCCGGGTCCCGACTGTTTAACGGTTGGCATTAACCTCGTCACGGCCCCGGTGATAACCATCGTGAACAGACACACACATAGAAGCCATCCAAAGCAATACTACTCACAGCACACGATCTCCCAGGTGACTAAAAAACAGCCAGCGCACAGATAACAAACCCGAACAAGACAGAACACACAACCCCATGGGACGTCCATTGTACTTACCCTGTTGCGCTGCACTTTCTGCACCCTCTCGACAACTTCCTCCTGAACTTCCACCGGCTGCTGCCGGCTGGCAGGCCCGAGTTTCGGTGTCGTCCTCTTGCCCCGCGGAGCCGCAGTCTCGGTCTTCTGATGCTCAGGAGCGGCACGGTCGGAGCTCTTCACTGCCGCTGCCCGGACCGTCTCCGGCAGGGAGGACTCCTGGACAGCCTCGGCGGGCGCTGGCCGCTCGACTGGATCCGGTACAGACTTCTGCTGGACCTCTGCAACAACAGCGGTCTCCTTATGCTGTGTGCCGACACTGGCCGGCGCCGCGGCGGCCGCCGAGGGGACCACGGGGGACTGCCGGGGCTCACTGGACTCAGACTGCGGCTGGGCCGCCTCCGCTGCCACCCGCGCCACGGGCAGCAGCGTCTCAATCACCTCACGGGTCTCCTGCACAGTCTCACGGGATGTTGAGACGACCTTAGGAGACTCCTGAACGATTTTCGGGGACTTGTGAACGACCTTCGGAGCCTCCGGGGCGACCTTCTTGGTCTCCCTGACCACCACGGGCAAGGTCTCCTGTGTCGTCTCCTCCGGTTGTTCCTGTTCCGGCGGCGGGAGGCGGCCCTGCGTCTCCAGGCTGGCGCTCTCGCTGACCGCGGCCGTCTCGGCCAGCGCCTCGTCCAGGTTGCTGTCGAGACAGGCCAGCGCAGAGTCCACCTCTCGCTGCAGCCGCACCGTCTCAGAGTCCTCCTCCTCCTCCTCCGAGGAGGAGGAGGAGGTGTCTGTCGCCCGGGACGGCTCCGAGGAGCTCAGCTCCACGGCAGAGTCGGCCGCTGGCGCCGGCACCGCAGCGGCTTCCCTCTGGCGCGGCTCTGTAGGCAGGGTCTCAGACATGACTGCAGAGGTCGGCGGCACCGGGGCGACTTTCCTCTGGTGCGGCTCAGTAGGCAGAGTCTCGGACACGACGGCAGAGGTCGGCGGCACCGGAGCGGCTTTCCTCTGGCGCGGCTCTGTAGGCAGGGTCTCAGACACGACCGCAGGCCGGGTCGGCGACTCCAGGGCAACAGCGGCTGGAGCGTCCAGAGCAGCAGGAGGCGCTTCAAAGACGACAGGACCTGAAGTCTCCGTGACGATGGGAGATGGAGGGTCTTGGACAGCGGCAGCAGTTGGCTCCTCAATAACAACTGGAGTTGACGACTCGACAACGGGAGCCGGGTCTTCCCGGACAACGGGAGCCACCTCCTTTGGAAGCGACTCTTCGACAGTCGATTCAGGGCTTGATGTTTCAGCCGGTTCTCTCGTCTGCGTATCTTCCGCAGCTGGTGTAGGGCTATCAGCAGCTGGTGTAGGGCTATCAACAGCTGGCGGTGGCGATGGCTGGACGACAGGCTCCGCCGCCGGAGCCGCCGGAGCCGCCGGAGCTGCCGGAGCTGCCGGAGCCGCCGGCCGCTTATCGTCCGCAGAACTGACCGGAGCCTCTTGCTTCTCAGTCACTGGACTGGATACCGGCTCTATTTCGGCGGCCACAATCGGTGCAGGCCGACTCTCGGGCTCGGGTTTGGCAGCCACTTCACCGCCGGGGCCTGCCGCTGGTGCGGGTTCATTCTGCAGCGGCGGCTGTGATTGGTCTATACTTTGAATGGGCGTCACTGATTGGTCGACACTCTGGACCGGCGTCTCTGATTGACCGACAGTCTCCGGTTTCGCTATTGTCTCCAGCTGGTCGACAACTGGTGCTGGGGGCGCCGGCTGTCGGCTGGTTTCTGCGCCCTGTGTCGGTGTCGGGACCGGAGGGTCGGCCGTCAGCGTCTCGGTGGAGGAGGTGCCCGAGTCCTGGCGCAGCGGCGCCTTCAGCCGCGTCTTCTCCGGGGTCGAGCACGACGACCCCGAGGACGAGCCAAGCTTCGGCTCGGCCTCCTCTGCAAAACAGGCGCAGACACAGTGAAACGACCAGGGTGGCAGGCATAACAGAAACACGACGTGGCATGCGGCTACTTCAAATAGCAAAGCTAAAATATCGAGCCAGTTAGAGCAGAACTGAAAAATGGAAGCACGTTTGAGAACTACTGTGAGAATGAATTCGAAAGGTGGACAAAATAACGAATCGTTATAATGAAAGCATAAATAACTGTTAAACTTGTGAAGCTTGCCGGGGGATGACAAATAGTGAATGAGTCTCGGTTAGAGGTTGACACCGACACCGGGTTAGACATGCAGCCCCTGACCTGGTGTGTGACCCCGTGCATCCGCCACCAGCTGATCTAGGTTCGTGGAGTTCCGCCACCGGTGAATCACAAAACACTGCGGGCTGCCCGGGCGCGCCTCACTGGCACCATCTGTCGGCCGGCCGGCCAACTCAGAGTCCCCGCCGCTGCCGCCGCCGCAGTCGTCACTGTCACCACTGGAGAGGATCTGCCGGCGGCCGGCGGCGCGGTCCAGCTCAGAGTCCTCCTCTGACCAGCTCCTGAACGAGCTGAGAGACGTCACGCCCGTCAGGTCCACCGAGGTGCGCGTGCTGGTCTGCAGAGACGCCGGCGTCGGGGTGGAACACGGTGTCTCACTCACTGACGCTGCCCGCGAGACGGGCAGGCTGGCCGCGTGGGGCGAGGTCGGTGGTGTGGAGCGCGGAGTCTCCCTCACTGACGCCGCCCGCGAGACGGGCAGGCTGGCCGCGTGGGGCGAGGTCGGTGGTGTCGGCGGCGGCGGCGCTCGTTTTTTCCTCTGCAGAGTACTGGGCCGTCCTCCGACGCTAGCCGGCCGCTGTTGGCCGGCCCGGCCCACCCCACCGCGGAGCCGCACCCCTCCGGTGGCGGCCGGTGGGGGCGGGGGCGGCTGGGCGGCCGGATCTCCAAACTCGGCAGGCGGCGGCAGCAGGCCCGGCACGTCCTCTGGCAGTTGTCGGGAGAGCAGCAGACGTGGCAGGGGCTGCGGCCGTCGGGCGCCCAGCGAGCCGCGACGCAGCGGCTGCGGCGGCACCCGGCCCGTCCCGGCCGCCGCCGCCGCCGCCGCCGCCGGACCGCCCTGACTACAGGGCGCGGCTAGCTCTAGAATAGAGACACGTGGGTCGAGAGAAGCGTGCGGAGTTAGCCTGCCACCATGTGAGCGTGACCGCGAAGAGAGCATGCCAGGTGAGAGGTGAGAAAACAAAACGAAAGTCAGTTACCCTCGAGACTACTTCAGTCACCGCGCAGGCCCTAGAAGGGAGCGAAACCGGTTAAAACAGAGGTTAGCTAGCGGAGGCGAGGGGGGGGGGCGCAACTCAGTCAGCTCTGCGCGACGCTACAGCGGCTCTCAGTTCAGACAGAAGCGCACACCTCTGGTCGTCACCCGGCTGCTGCCCGGCGGCCAGGTTAGTAACGTGACTACACTCCGGTCGGTACTGACCTGTCTGCGGCTGCGACTGAGACTGCTGCTGATCTACAGGCTGACTGGCTACAGAAGCTGTGGCGGCGGCAGGGGCGGCGGCAGGGGCGGGCGGGGCGGGCGCTGGCGCCTGTCGCGGCGGCGAGGCCCGCTCGGCCCGTGCCGGCGGCGACTGCGGGTCCTCGGCGATGCGCGGGATGGCTGGCGGCGGCGGCGGCGCGCGACGTTTGCGGATGGCCGACAACAGAGAGACTGTCGAGGTCGAGTTGACCTGGGTCAGGTTCGACGAGGTCAGGTTCGACGTGGAGTAGGACGAGACTGAGCCCAGGTTGGACGGAGCGGCAGGCGCCGGCGCTCGCCCCGTCGGGCTGAAACGAAACCAACAACACCAGGTCAGAGGTCAGGTCAGAGGTCAGAGGTCAGAGGAACACAATGATCAGTTGACAGTCCATTGAAAAACTATCACTGCAGTCAAGTTAAAAGTCGATTCAATATTTGCTATCGCTCCACAATTCTGGAGCATGTTTTTCCCGGACAAATAATTCTTAAGTCTTCCTTCCTTCCTTCCTACAGCAAAGAAAACCGCCCCATCAAAGCGAGCGAGCACAGCATTCGTAACTACTCATCCAGTCAACTTCAGTCAAGGTCAGGGCCCGCCGCTGCTGCCGCCGCACACGGTAACCGGGCGTCACTCCACACTAACACAGAGCACGCTCCGCTGCGCCGCGTCCTGGCCGCCGCAAACGCGCCACAGATTAGCCCCAATCGCAGCCAAATGGTTCGATGGTCGCGCGCCGGTTGCTGCTCGATCCACACCGGATACGCTTCCAGATGCGGCTAAGCGATATCATGAGAGATTCGGATGCTAATTATCCAGACAGGTTATACAAATCGTGGAGACTTCACAGCACCGCGGTGAAGGCGGCGTACAATGAGTTGAAGGCACACGACATCCGGTTCATGTTTGCACGTAAATGCACTAACATTTACAGTCGTGATAAAAATAGAACTGCCTGAAAACCCCAAACGGTCATTCCATTTGCCTGCAAACGTTCAGAGTTTTTTTTTATTTCACACGTAGCAGGCAATAACAGTAGTGATAAAAATAGAACTGCCTGAAAACCCCAAATGTTCCGAGTTTTTTTCTTTCGCACGTAGCATGCACATAACACTTAGTCGTGATAAAAATAGAACTGCCTGAAAACCCCAAACGGTCATTCCATTTGCATGCAAAAGTCCCGCATTTTTCTTTCTTTCACAAGTAAATGAGCCTGGAATATAATCTCTAGCTCCAGAGATCTGGGACTCGTGAGGCATGTCGCATTTGAACGTACAGGAACTGCCACCTGGCGGAACTGGTGTCAATTAAGATCGCATGCTATCAACGATGGCATTAACACTTTGAACTAATCGGCTCACCATATACCGGGACGATTCGACTGAAGACAAGTCCGCTCAGATCACATCAGGTTGCCTTAAAGGGACTAATCCCACTTAACATTATATTTGAGTTGAGATAACCATTTTGATGGCTTGGCATTGCAATTAAGTATGGTTGTAGTTAAAACAACCACAATGATCTAATTAAAAAGATATTAGAGTTTTATTTTGACATCTGTAAAAAATAAGGCCCATGTGTATTTGAATAGGGCCTCTAAACCGACAGCGTAGTCTCTCTTTACCCAACTGGTAATGCCAGTCTACTTGTTTTAAGGTGAACCTTGGAGATATTTGCTACGTTTCAATGGTTTGGTAGTTGGTTTGTTTTGTATTCAAAGCGCCAGAATTGTCTGGAAATAATTGTGCCCATACTTTGGCAGCGTAAGGGATTTCTGTGTAGCTCTCTAGAGCTCAATATGACGTCATCAACCCAAATATTAAAACTAAACTTTTTATGAAATTGAGCACCGTTTGCGAGAAACAAATGTCACAATCGTGTTCGGCAGCAATTACTTCATATTTTGCACCACAAGCGGCGTACATTTGACTACTTTTGAGAAGGTGGGACAGTCCCTTTAACTTGGGTCTGTCCATGTTCACTCAGTGTAGGGCCCAGCCAGGCCGGCGCAGCTAAGCTCACCTGTCTGGCGCATCACTCAGACCCGCCTCGTGGTAGCCGGAGCTGTCGGAGCTCTATTTAGCTCACCTGTCTGGCGCATCACTCAGACCCGCCCCGTGGTAGCCGGAGCTGTCGGAGCTCTATTTAGCTCACCTGTCTGGCGCATCACTCAGACCCGCCTCGTGGTAGCCGGAGCTGTCGGAGCTCTATTTAGCTCACCTGTCGGGCGCGTCGCTCAGCCCCGTCTCGTGGTAGCCGGAGCTGTCGGAGCTCTATTTAGCTCACCTGTCGGGCGCGTCGCTCAGCCCCGCCTCGTGGTAGCCGGAGCAGTCTGAGCTCTATTTAGCTCACCTGTCGGGCGCGTCGCTCAGCCCCGCCTCGTGGTAGCCGGAGCTGTCTGAGCTCTGTCGGGATTCCACCGACTCGGCGCCCTCGGACAGCTCGCTCGGCGGCCGGGCGGCCACCGGCGCCGGGGCGGGGGCGGGGGCGGCAGGGACGGCAGCCGGGGGCGGGCCGCCCAGACCGGAACCCGACTGTGAACATCACACATCCCAGCATTACCAACAAAGGCGCACCTCACCAGCCGTGCCTCCGCAAACCATCCGAAAACGGACTATTTCGAACAGGTGTAATAACTTCCGATTGAGCTTTAACCCGCGCAGCGCTGGGGGGTAAATTTTACCCCCCCTCCCGGATTTTCTCCATAACTTGAAAACTGACAGATATGGAAGTGAAACTTGCAGTACCTTATGGTGCATCAATTCTACATCTTGTGTTATAATGTTGCTGAAATTCGTGATTTTTTTTTAGGAGATAATGACGTTTTAGTGACGTCATGTCATGTCATTTTTGGTGAAAAAACGTTAAATGTTTTACAAATCGTAGAAAATAGCGTGTTGAAGCAAATCGCAAATAAAAGGCGTCAAAATAACGGAAATAAGATTGTCTTTAACATGGCTATCTCAGATGTTCAAAATTTTGGGTTTTTGACCCCCAAAAATGCAAAAAAAAACGATGTTCAAATTTCAAAGCAATTTCTTTATTTTTAACTGACTTATGGCTCTCTAAGAATAAGTAACTCATGACGTCATTTTTTTAATTGCGTTTTTTGGCTTTTACTGACCAGATAGACAAATAAATGCCACCACTGTATTTAGAAGACAAAACTAGTCTAGAAACATGCAATGTTTATTTAGATGAATCAATTTCAAATTTTGACCTTATTTGTGACCTGACCTTGACCTGAGGGCGATTATATGGCGTCAGGCTGCGAAAATGGCTGCTTCTATCGAATTATACGTGTAAAACAACCCATACAACATGCGTCGCATGGCTTTCGTAGACCTGTGACCTTTTGTGACCTGACCTTGACCTTTGCTTAAAATTTCACTTTTACTTATGCAGGAGATGCATTATACATTTGGGAGCACTTTGTGAGATAATAGTTGCAATACAAGGCTTTGGATGGAAAGTATAGCCCAAAAACCCAAATACTGAAATTTTGACACTTGACCTGACCGTGACCTGACATGTGACCTTATGTTAATAATTTCGGGCATGCGTTAGATTCTTCTCACTGAGAGCTTTCGATCGCCGCCTTGGGCGTCTCGCTGCGGTTATTGGTTCGGAAGATACGAGGGGGTAAAATTTACCCCCCCAGCACCGCACGTTCGGATGGAGACCCCAGCGCCGCGCGGGTTAAACCGGAACACGTTAAACGAGCGTAAGTCCAGAACGACAATAGCTCGTCAAAGTCGCCATTTGCTATTTGTACACCAAATAAAGGAAAACACGACTATAAATCACGTGCACATCAGCAAGTGAAGCCGCTGCCCAGTGCCCGCACATGACAAATACGCTCACTGGTTACCTAAGCACTGCAGCACACAAGTCACAGCACATTACCGCAGCGGCTATCTAAACACTGCAGCGCACAAGTCACAGCACATTACCGCAGCGGCTACCTAAGCACTGCAGCACACAAGTCACAGCACATTACCGCAGCGGCTACATAAACACTGCAGCACACAAGTCACATTACATTACCGCAGCGGCTACCTAAGCACTGCAGCACACAAGTCACAGCACATTACCGCAGCGGCTATCTAAACACTGCAGCACACAAGTCACAGCACATTACCGCAGCGGCTATCTAAGCACTGCAGCGCACAAGTCACAGCACATTACCGCAGCGGCTAAGCACTGCAGCACACAAGTCACAGCACATTACCGCAGCGGCTATCTAAGCACTGCAGCACACAAGTCACAGCACATTACCGCAGCGGCTATCTAAGCACTGCAGCACACAAGTCACAGCACATTACCGCAGCGGCTATCTAAGCACTGCAGCACACAAGTCACAGCACATTACCGCAGCGGCTAAGCACTGCAGCACACAAGTCACAGCACATTACCGCAGCGGCTATCTAAGCACTGCAGCACACAAGTCACAGCACATTACCGCAGCGGCTATCTAAGCACTGCAGCACACAAGTCACAGCACATTACCGCAGCGGCTACCTAAGCACTGCAGCACACAAGTCACAGCACATTACCGCAGCGGCTATCTAAGCACTGCAGCACACAAGTCACAGCACATTACCGCAGCGGCTATCTAAGCACTGCAGCACACAAGTCACAGCACATTACCGCAGCGGCTACCTAAGCACTGCAGCACACAAGTCACAGCACATTACCGCAGCGGCTATCTAAGCACTGCAGCACACAAGTCACAGCACATTACCGCAGCGGCTATCTAAGCACTGCAGCACACAAGTCACAGCACATTACCGCAGCGGCTATCTAAGCACTGCAGCACACAAGTCACAGCACATTACCGCAGCGGCTACCTAAGCACTGCAGCACACAAGTCACAGCACATTACCGCAGCGGCTATCTAAGCACTGCAGCACAAGTCACAGCACATTACCGCAGCGGCTAAGCACTGCAGCACACAAGTCACAGCACATTACCGCAGCGGCTACCTAAGCACTGCAGCACACAAGTCACAGCACATTACCGCAGCGGCTATCTAAACACTGCAGCACACAAGTCACAGCACATTACCGCAGCGGCTACCTAAGCACTGCAGCGCACAAGTCACAGCACATTACCGCAGCGGCTATCTAAGCACTGCAGCACACAAGTCACAGCACATTACCGCAGCGGCTACATAAACACTGCAGCACACAAGTCACAGCACATTACCGCAGCGGCTACCTAAGCACTGCAGCACACAAGTCACAGCACATTACCGCAGCGGCTATCTAAGCACTGCAGCGCACAAGTCACAGCACATTACCGCAGCGGCTATCTAAGCACTGCAGCGCACAAGTCACAGCACATTACCGCAGCGGCTATCTAAACACTGCAGCACACAAGTCACAGCACATTACCGCAGCGGCTATCTAAGCACTGCAGCGCACAAGTCACAGCACATTACCGCAGCGGCTATCTAAGCACTGCAGCGCACAAGTCACAGCACATTACCGCAGCGGCTACCTAAGCACTGCAGCACACAAGTCACAGCACATTACCGCAGCGGCTACCTAAGCACTGCAGCACACAAGTCACAGCACATTACCGCAGCGGCTACATAAGCACTGCAGCGCACAAGTCACAGCACATTACCGCAGCGGCTACCTAAGCACTGCAGCACACAAGTCACAGCACATTACCGCAGCGGCTACATAAGCACTGCAGCGCACAAGTCACAGCACATTACCGCAGCGGCTATCTAAGCACTGCAGCACACAAGTCACAGCACATTACCGCAGCGGCTATCTAAGCACTGCAGCGCACAAGTCACAGCACATTACCGCAGCGGCTATCTAAGCACTGCAGCACACAAGTCACAGCACATTACCGCAGCGGCTATCTAAGCACTGCAGCACACAAGTCACAGCACATTACCGCAGCGGCTATCTAAGCACTGCAGCGCACAAGTCACAGCACATTACCGCAGCGGCGGCAGGCGGCCGAGCAGCGGTCCGCTCAGCAGATTCGGGCCGATTTCTGGGTATTGGGAGCGGCATACCCTGCATGACGGCACCATCAGTAGCCCCTCCCTGAGGAAAACCCTGGCCGATAGCCCACCACCACCGCACACACCAGCCCGTCACAGGGGGGGGGGGACGTATACCATTGACTTGTGGGGGCGGGGGGACGTATCTCACTGATCCGTGGGAGCGCGAAGGGCGGGCGACGTACCCCATTGATCAGCCCGATACAGGAGAGGGCGGGAGACGTTGGACGTACCCCATTGATCAGCCCGATACAGGAGAGGGCGGGAGACGTTGGACGTACCCCATTGATCAGCCCGATACAGGAGAGGACGGGAGACGTTGGACGTACCCCATTGATCAGCCCGATACAGGAGAGGACGGGGGACGTTGAACGTACCCCATTGATCTGCGGCGGTTTGGGCGCGGCCCGCTTCTTGGCCCGCGGCGGGGCCTGGATGACCTGCGGCGGCTGCGGGCTGAGTGAACGAGGTCGGTCGGCCGACTCGTCAGAGCCATCCGGTGAGACGGAGCGGTCCCCCAGACTGCCTGACGAGGCCGTGCTCTCTATCACAGACTGAAACACAGCAGACACGAGAGTGCAGGTCAGGTCAGGTCAGGGAGGGTTAGGTCAGGGAGGGTTAGGTAGGGCATACAGTGACGTTACACAGTAAGTCAGGAAGTGTAGGACACCAAAGTAGCATATGTAATAAGGTGCAAAGGCAGCAGCATGTATGATCTGGCAGTACAAAAACAAACTACACAAAGGCTAACAAACTACACAAAGGAAACACAAACTGTACTCCAATAAAATCTAACCAAACAAGTTGCACTACTTTTGAAAAACCGCAGAATGTCCTAAACCAGCCGATTTCCGGTCGCGTCATGTGACTGTTGGTACTGGTCGTGACGGCTTATGTGATGGAGCGTCTTCCGAGTTCCGACACGACCCAGAACCGGGCCGGTGGGACACGGCACGGCGACACGGCGACACGGCACGGCGACACGGCACGGCGACACGGCACGGAGACGGAGAGTGGAGCGGACCGGAACGACACGCCGTGCAGAGCAGCCGGACAGTTCCCACGGTGGTGGACCCCGCAGATGACTCACCGTCCACCTGCCGTGAGCGCCGTGAGCGGCACGGTTCAGACGGGCGGGTCGGCGCGGCAGAACACACCGCAGCCGAGAGAAACACAGGCCGCATGGCCGTCACGTGACGACCCCTCTCCCCGAAACCTCCCTCTCCCACCCGCCAGGAGCCAAGAGCCAGGAGCGTGTCCGGTCAGTCCCTCTCCCCGAAACCTCCCTCTCCCACCCGCCAGGAGCCAGGAGCCAGGAGCGTGTCCGGTCAGTCCCTCTCCCCGAAACCTCCCTCTCCCACCAGCCAGGAGCCAAGAGCCAGGAGCGTGTCCGGTCAGTCCCTCTCCCCGAAACCTCCCTCTCCCACCCGCCAGGAGCCAGGAGCCAAGAGCCAGGAGCGTGTCCGGTCAGTCCCTCTCCCCGAAACCTCCCTCTCCCACCCGCCAGGAGCCAAGAGCCAGGAGCGTGTCCGGTCAGTCCCTCTCCCCGAAACCTCCCTCTCCCACCCGCCAGGAGCCAGGAGCCAGGAGCGTGTCCGGTCAGTCCCTCTCCCCGAAACCTCACTCTACCACCCGCCAGGAGCCAGGAGCGTGTCCGGTCAGTCCCTCTCCCCGAAACCTCACTCTCCCACCCGCCAGGAGCCGGGAGCCAGGAGCGTGTCCGGTCAGTCCCTCTCCCCGAAACCTCCCTCTCCCACCCGCCAGGAGCCAGGAGCCAGGAGCGTGTCCGGTCAGTCCCTCTCCCCGAAACCTCCCTCTCCCACCCGCCAGGAGCCGGGAGCCAGGAGCGTGTCCGGTCAGTCCCTCTCCCCGAAACCTCCCTCTCCCACCCGCCAGGGGCCAGGAGCCAGGAGCGTGTCCGGTCAGTCCCTCTCCCCGAAACCTCACTCTCCCACCCGCCAGGAGCCAGGAGCCAGGAGCGTGTCCGGTCAGTCCCTCTCCCCGAAACCTCACTCTCCCACCCGCCAGGAGCCAGGAGCCAGGAGCGTGTCCGGTCAGTCCCTCTCCCCGAAACCTCTCACACCCGCCAGGAGCCGGGAGCCAGGAGCGTGTCCGGTCAGTCCCTCTCCCCGAAACCTCCCTCTCCCACCCGTCAGGAGCCAGGAGCCAGGAGCCAGGAGCGTGTCCGGTCAGTCCCTCTCCCCGAAACCTCCCTCTCCCACCCGCCAGGAGCGTGTCCGGTCAGTCCCTCTCCCTGAAACCTCCCTCTCCCACCCGCCAGGAGCCAGGAGCCAGGAGCCAGGAGCGTGTCCGGTCAGTCGGGAGACCGAGTCAGGGCTGCAGCTGTCAGTCACTGGACCGTGTGAGAAGCGGCGAGAGGGAGAGGGAAAGAGGGGGAGACGCAGCCTCCAGTGCTGGCCGCACGGGGAGACGTACGCCGCCAGTTCCGTTATCGGGCCGCTCGGCAAACATTGTAAAAACGGCACCGGCACGCCGCCCGCCTGGCCGGCCGCAGCGCAGCGGCCGCCCGCATGATAAGGCCACCCACGTCCGAGGTCCGTACGAGGTCACCTGCAGCGGAGCAGTGGAACGGGGCGGGCAAGGCACCGCCGGGTCCAGGCCGGGCTGGCACCGTCTGGGCACGGCCCTAACCAAAGAGATCGGAAAGGAGTGGGAAATAAATACATCGAAGGACACTGGACGGATGTGGGAGATCAGGATTAATTAGGACTAACGTAGTTATCCTACTAAGGAGGCTGGATTGGGGTGAGCTGGGCGGAAATGGCTTCAGCTGAGACGATATGGCTGCGGCGAGATCAGGACAGGGCTGATCAGCACTGCTTGCAACACAGCTTGCAAACCTCGTGCAGACACCAAACATATCGAAACTGTCCGCTACAGAATCAGATCTGATGAGACAGACAGCAGACTGGCAGATCAGAAAACCACCGGCCGCAGCCCTTGCTTTAGCCGTGGCTGCAGCTCCCGTCCCTGGCTTTGTATCGCCCCTCGCCCCCCGGCTCCTGCACTCCTTTCCTCTGGACTCGTGCCGGGGGCGGGGCGGCGCCGTCGGCCGGCTGTGGCCTCGCTGCAGCCAACCCCACGGCTGTGTCGTCCCCTGCGGAGTTTATTACCCCGGCACGCCCCGCCCGCCTCTAGGAAAACACGGAAACCCAGACACAAATGAGAGCCATCCGTTAGCAGCAGGGCGGCTCATTTCATGGCCGATAGTCATCGCAGCCTCGACGAGAGCGTGAGCGCCCGCAATGTAGACCGATGACCGAAAATGACCCATATCCAGTCCACTGGCATTGATCACTCCCGTGAGCAGTCATTCAGCCTGGCGTTGTCACATGTCATGCCATGCTTACAGCAAAGATCTTTTAGCGTCAGATGATAGCGCCAGCACGGAAGTTTTAATAGGTCATACAGATAGGTGGTGGGCAATGTTTTCCGCAAAACATCAGGATAAGCGACAGGTATTCTACGTTATCATGACTATCGCAGACGCTTCGAGTTTACGCCCGCGTTGCCCTGTTACCCGCCCGCGTTGCCCTGTTACCCGCCCGCGTTGCCCTGTTACCCGCCCGCGTTGCCCTGTTACCCGCCCGCGTTGCCCTGTTACCCGCCCGCGTTGCCCTGTTACCCGCCCGCGTTGCCCTGTTACCCGCCCGCGTTGCCCTGTTACCCGCCCGCGTTGCCCTGTTACCCGCCCGCGTTGCCCTGTTACCCGCCCGCGTTGCCCTGTTACCCGCCCGCGTTGCCCTGCTACCCGTGTTCCTCGGTAAATCACCGGCGGCGCAGCTGACGTCACCCCGTGTACCGGCGCTACCTGCGTGACGGTAGTGGGTGTCGATGCTGACGGCGGCAGTGATTTAGGACAGGGGCGCGGAGCTGGCGGTACGGCGCAGCGTGACGCTGGCTGGCTCACCAGGCCGCCTACGTCTCCAGTGGCAGGCTCGGGTCATCGCCAAGGTTCTTACACCTACGTTCCCTCATGTGGTGGTGGATTGGAGTTTCAGGGCGCAGCGACTCTTGTAGTTATATGGCGCCCATGTTCCCTCATCGATGACCGCAATGCATGATGGTGAATGTTTGGCATGGAGGGTGGAAAGACGCCCCCAAACTGAACCAGCGGCGATGTGACGTCTCGAGAAAGCGGCGTCAGGGAAACTCTACCACCGCTGGCGGCCGTTCAACCCGCCGCAGGCGACGGCGGCGCCGCCTCCGTTCTGCACGCAGTTTTCTCCGGAGCGGTGGAGCGGCGGAGCACGGCACTGGGGCACCGCGGACCGAGTGGCCGCCACCGCCACCACCACTCGCGACATGCGCTGCTGGCCGCGCACACCGCTGAGAGGAGGCCCGACTCAAGGCCGGTCCGGTCCGGTC
Organism: Chirona hameri; assembly: GCA_036785665.1. Classification (NCBI taxonomy): domain Eukaryota; kingdom Metazoa; phylum Arthropoda; class Thecostraca; order Balanomorpha; family Balanidae; genus Chirona; species Chirona hameri. Next base: position 123,144 of record JAXIVJ010000550.1, read on the forward strand.
CGGTCCGGTCTCGTCTCCGAGACGGAGCCGGCGGGGACGCGGTCCCTCACACCACGCCGCCGGAGAGCGAGAGGCTGGGTCTGACGTGGGATGCCGTGCCCGCCGGAACAGCCCAGCTTCCGGCCAGGAGAGACGGTCGTGACTGGGACGGGCAGCACACTGGCTTCGGGCGCCCCAGGCGGTATGTATACTGCATGCCCCTCGGCCCACATAGAAGCACGTCTGGGCTGAAGTTGAATGTATATGGTGTGTTCAAACAGCTTAATGTGTGATTGTTCAGACCCGAATAGGCGACCGGCATATATATTGGTGTCTATTGACCTCATGTTCCTATCGCACATGACGCGATTAAATCAGAGTCCCGACCTTCAAACTAACAGGGCAAACTCAGATGGCGTACTCATGCCAACATCCCTCCATCGCATGCAGTCATGACTGCACGATCGGAATGCATTCGGACCAGACAGAAGCCCCCAAGTCGGCTTAGCGTGGGCTTAATTCTGAGAGAGGCTCCCGGAGACCTTCGGATGCCCCGATCGGCCACAACATGCGACGATCCGGAGGGAGTGGTACGTCCGAGTTGGATGTCTGGGGCGATGATACTGATTAGACGAAAATATCGAAATGTGTTGGACTAAATGCTGCATAAGCATCCGCGATTGGAAAGTTCCTAAGCAGCGGACAAGCTTTTATGTATACGTACATAGTGGCCAAATTCAGAGAGTTAGGGCGAGGGATGACAAAATCATTGCATGATAAAATTATTGCAAAATTATTGCAAAATTATTGCATATGATATGAAATGGAGTGTCTAGCACAACAACATGCAAATTCTGACCTTATTTTCATGTTTTTATACCCAAACACCTTCATCCCATCAATGCACCCGAGCACGCTTCTTCGCCTTCACGGAAAGTGATCTCCACGAAACGTGTGTGTTGGGGTTCCAGGTCGCTTTAGCGCCCCGATGCTATTCAGCACTCTGATCCCTACACAAGATCCCAGCCAGACTCACCGGTTTGCTCTTCTTGCCAAAGATGGCGAAGATCTTCCGCTTTCCGTCGGATTTCTTCTGCATGGCGATAATGTCGGCGGAAGATAGTACCTGGAACACGTAACAGCCTGTGAGCGGGCAGTCCCGGTAACGGGGAGAGGCCTGTGAGCGGGCAGTCTCGGTAACGAGGAGAGGCCTGTGAGCGGGCAGTCTCGGTAACGGGGAGAGGGCTGTGAGCGGGCAGTCCCGGTAACGGGGAGAGGGCTGTGAGCGGGCAGTCCCGGTAACGGAGAGAGGCCTGTGAGCGGGCAGTCCCGGTAACGGGGAGAGGCCTGTGAGCGGGCAGTATCGGTCACGGAGAGAGGCCTGTGAGCGGGCAGTCTCGGTCACGGAGAGAGGCCTGTGAGCGGGCAGTCCCGGTAACGGGGAGAGGCCTGTGAGCGGGCAGTCCCGGTAACGGGGAGAGGCCTGTGAGCGGGCAGTCCCGGTAACGGGGAGAGGCCTGTGAGCGGGCAGTCCCGGTAACGGGGAGAGGGCGAGCGGTCTGCCACGAGGACCTCCGTTAACCCGGCGGCAGTCACACGGCCCACATCAGCGGCGCCAGACCTCGGCAACACAGCGCCATACCTCGGTAACACAGCGCCAGACCTTGGTAACACAGCGACAGACCTCGGCAACACAGCGACAGAACTCGGCAACACAGCGACAGACCTCGGTAACAGCGCCAGACCTCGGCGACACAGCGCCATACCTCGGCGACACAGCGCCATACCTCGGCAACACAACGACAGACATCGGCAACACAGCGCCAGACCTCGGTAACACAGAGCCAGACCTCGGTAACACAGCGCCAGACCTCGGTAACACAGCGCCAGACCTCGGTAACACAGCGCCAAACCTCGGTAACACAGCGCCAGACCTCTAACACAGCGCCAGACCTCGGTAACACAGCGCCAGACCTCGGTAACACAGCGCCAGACCTCGGTAACACAGCGCCAGACCTCGGTAACACAGCGCCAGACCTCGGTAACACAGCGCCAGACTTCGGCAACACAGCGCCAGACCTCGGTAACAGCGCCAGACCTCGGTAACAGCGCCAGACCTCGGTAACAGCGCCAGACCTTGGTAACAGCGCCAGACCTCGGTAACAGCGCCAGACCTTGGTAACGCAGCGACACACCTCGGTAACACAGCGACAGACCTCGGTAACACAGCGCCAGACCTCGGTAACACAGCGCCAGACCTCGGTAACATAGCGCCAGACATCGGTAACACAGCGCCAGACTGTCCGAGTCGGCCCACATCCCCGCCGTGACCTCAGTTAGCACGGTGGCGGCCACAGCCCACATCCGCCGGGTCTCGCCAGCTGCCGGGGGTCACCTGACGTCACACGAGGTCAGAACGTGCCGAGAGCAGAACCCGGGGCGGCAGTTAAACGGGAGATGTTCCCAGCGGCGCCGCTAAAATTGTGTGCAGTGAAGGTTAGTCCGGCCTGGCACTACCAAAGTCGTGTCAGTAGTTGGTCTACAGAGAGCTGCCAGGCACACTACGACCGACACACTCCACTGGCACGGGAAACGCCGTACCAGGTACACGGTGACGACACACCCCACTGATACGGGAAACGCCGTGCCGCGTACACGGTGACGCCACACACCACTGGCACGGGAAACGCCGTGCTAAGTACACGGTGACGACACACCACTGGCACGGGAAACGCCGTGCCAGTACACGGTGACGATACACCCCACTGACACGGGAAACGCCGTGCCAGGTACACGGCGACGACACGCCTCTGGCACGGGAAACGCCGTACCAGGTACACGGTGACGACACACCACTGGCACGGGAAACTCAGTGCCAGGTACACGGTGACGATACACCCCACTGACACGGGAAACGCCGTGTCGGGTACACGGCGACGACACGCCTCTGGCACGGGAAACGCCGTACCAGGTACACGGTGACGACACACCACTGGCACGGGAAACGCCGTGCCAAGTACAGTGACGAGTGACGACACACCCCACTGGCACGGGAAACTCCGTGCCTAGTACACGGTGACGACACGCCCCTGACACGGGCAACGCCGCATGCAAGAGACAAAACTTTCAATAAATAGACAGTGTAGTGCAATGCCACGCCACATTTTGTTTGCCAATACAGCCGGATCATTGAACTATCCCACCGGCCAAGTCGGAAACCGAGCCTTGACGCAATTCAAGACATCCCACCATACAATCTCCCGGACCCGGACATTGTCTGACTGTGACCAGTCCTCGCGGACCCGCGGTACAGCAGCAGTCCACTATGGTGGCCGGAGGCGCCGGAGACGCAGCTCTGTCACCCTGACTCACCGTGTTTGTGCGGCTGTTGAGCGGCACCACCGTCACCTCCTGCAGCTTGTAGTCGGCCAGACAGCAGCTCGGACGCAGACGCTCGTCCACATTCACTGCAGGAGAGAAGCGCAGACGGTCACACACACACACACACACACACACACACACACACACACACACACACACACACACACACACACACACACACACACACACACACACACACACACACACACACACACACACACACACACACACACACACACACACACACACACACACACACACACACACACACACACACACACACACACACACACACACACACACACACACACACACACACACACACACACACACACACACACACACACACACACACACACACACACACACACACACACACACACACACACACACACACACACACACACACACACACACACACACACACACACACACACACACACACACACACACACACACACACACACACACACACACACACACACACACACACACACACACACACACACACACACACACACACACACACACACACACACACACACACACACACACACACACACACACACACACACACACACACACACACACACACACACACACACACACACACACACACACACACACACACACACACACACACACACACACACACACACACACACACACACACACACACACACACACACACACACACACACACACACACACACACACACACACACACACACACACACACACACACACACACACACACACACACACACACACACACACACACACACACACACACACACACACACACACACACACACACACACACACACACACACACACACACACACACACACACACACACACACACACACACACACACACACACACACACACACACACACACACACACACACACACACACACACACACACACACACACACACACACACACACACACACACACACACACACACACACACACACACACACACACACACACACACACACACACACACACACACACACACACACACACACACACACACACACACACACACACACACACACACACACACACACACACACACACACACACACACACACACACACACACACACACACACACACACACACACACACACACACACACACACACACACACACACACACACACACACACACACACACACACACACACACACACACACACACACACACACACACACACACACACACACACACACACACACACACACACACACACACACACACACACACACACACACACACACACACACACACACACACACACACACACACACACACACACACACACACACACACACACACACACACACACACACACACACACACACACACACACACACACACACACACACACACACACACACACACACACACACACACACACACACACACACACACACACACACACACACACACACACACACACACACACACACACACACACACACACACACACACACACACACACACACACACACACACACACACACACACACACACACACACACACACACACACACACACACACACACACACACACACACACACACACACACACACACACACACACACACACACACACACACACACACACACACACACACACACACACACACACACACACACACACACACACACACACACACACACACACACACACACACACACACACACACACACACACACACACACACACACACACACACACACACACACACACACACACACACACACACACACACACACACACACACACACACACACACACACACACACACACACACACACACACACACACACACACACACACACACACACACACACACACACACACACACACACACACACACACACACACACACACACACACACACACACACACACACACACACACACACACACACACACACACACACACACACACACACACACACACACACACACACACACACACACACACACACACACACACACACACACACACACACACACACACACACACACACACACACACACACACACACACACACACACACACACACACACACACACACACACACACACACACACACACACACACACACACACACACACACACACACACACACACACACACACACACACACACACACACACACACACACACACACACACACACACACACACACACACACACACACACACACACACACACACACACACACACACACACACACACACACACACACACACACACACACACACACACACACACACACACACACACACACACACACACACACACACACACACACACACACACACACACACACACACACACACACACACACACACACACACACACACACACACACACACACACACACACACACACACACACACACACACACACACACACACACACACACACACACACACACACACACACACACACACACACACACACACACACACACACACACACACACACACACACACACACACACACACACACACACACACACACACACACACACACACACACACACACACACACACACACACACACACACACACACACACACACACACACACACACACACACACACACACACACACACACACACACACACACACACACACACACACACACACACACACACACACACACACACACACACACACACACACACACACACACACACACACACACACACACACACACACACACACACACACACACACACACACACACACACACACACACACACACACACACACACACACACACACACACACACACACACACACACACACACACACACACACACACACACACACACACACACACACACACACACACACACACACACACACACACACACACACACACACACACACACACACACACACACACACACACACACACACACACACACACACACACACACACACACACACACACACACACACACACACACACACACACACACACACACACACACACACACACACACACACACACACACACACACACACACACACACACACACACACACACACACACACACACACACACACACACACACACACACACACACACACACACACACACACACACACACACACACACACACACACACACACACACACACACACACACACACACACACACACACACACACACACACACACACACACACACACACACACACACACACACACACACACACACACACACACACACACACACACACACACACACACACACACACACACACACACACACACACACACACACACACACACACACACACACACACACACACACACACACACACACACACACACACACACACACACACACACACACACACACACACACACACACACACACACACACACACACACACACACACACACACACACACACACACACACACACACACACACACACACACACACACACACACACACACACACACACACACACACACACACACACACACACACACACACACACACACACACACACACACACACACACACACACACACACACACACACACACACACACACACACACACACACACACACACACACACACACACACACACACACACACACACACACACACACACACACACACACACACACACACACACACACACACACACACACACACACACACACACACACACACACACACACACACACACACACACACACACACACACACACACACACACACACACACACACACACACACACACACACACACACACACACACACACACACACACACACACACACACACACACACACACACACACACACACACACACACACACACACACACACACACACACACACACACACACACACACACACACACACACACACACACACACACACACACACACACACACACACACACACACACACACACACACACACACACACACACACACACACACACACACACACACACACACACACACACACACACACACACACACACACACACACACACACACACACACACACACACACACACACACACACACACACACACACACACACACACACACACACACACACACACACACACACACACACACACACACACACACACACACACACACACACACACACACACACACACACACCACACACACACCGAGAAACATCAGAACAGACAGACAATGTCAAGATATATCCGACCCAGGGGCCGAGCATGAACGGGGGAGGATCAGAACAGACAGACAATGTCAAGATATACCCGACCCAGGGGCCGAGCATGAACGGGGGAGGATCAGAACAGACAGACAATGTCGAGATATATCCGACCCAGGGGCCGAGCATGAACGGGGGAGGATCAGAACAGACAGACAATGTCAAGATATATCCGACCCAGGGGCCGAGCATGAACGGGGGAGGATCAGAACAGACAGACAATGTCAAGATATATCCGACCCAGGGGCCGAGCATGAACGGGGGAGGATCAGAACAGACAGACAATGTCAAGATATATCCGACCCAGGGGCCGAGCATGAACGGGGGAGGATCAGAACAGACAGACAATGTCAAGATATATCCGACCCAGGGGCCGAGCATGAACGGGGGAGGATCAGAACAGACAGACAATGTCAAGATATATCCGACCCAGGGGCCGAGCATGAACGGGGGAGGTATCACATACATCAACGCAGACACATAAGTGAAAGTCAGAACAAACACAAATAAAAGAAAATCTTTGGAGAGAAAGCACAAAGACAAAGTACACAAGTACTTTGTATGTGAAACTGTATATTGCCTGAGGGATGGTGTCAGGGATGGTGTCAGGGATGGTGAGGGATGGTGAGGGATGGTGTCCGAGGGATGGGGGGGATGGTACAAAATTGGATTTTTCGAGTCGCTCTCGAATATACAGAAAAAAAGGATTTTGTTTACAGCTGTACACAAACGTCGGAAATGTTCACTAAGCCTTTGTTTTAATTCATCCATCAATTTGACGTGTGCGTGGACGTTTACATTGCACGTGAAACGCCTTGTTGAGACAAGCCTGCAGTCATTTTCCTGGTAGTTAAGTCACGGTGGAAGGACCACCGATCGAGGAAAACAAACACACGGAGCCTTTTAATAACAGTCGTGTCCTCGTGTGTAGGCACATTGATTGCTGAGCATGTCATGGACTTCACGAGAAGCAATCCATTTAGATTCCAGACAAAAGAACCATCACACCATATCAGCGAGACATTTTCTGAAATCTGAGGTTTCTGAAGAGGCCACGACAGCTGCGACCTTTTAGAACGACCGATCGCCTCCCTGCTCAAGCCTTGCCTCTGTCGAGGCATATCACTGCCCACAATCCACCATTGTGCCTATGGAGACGTGACACCGCACATAGCAGGACAGCCGGACCGTCCGGTAACCCGTGACCCCGTGACGTCATACAGACTGCTCTGACGTCACCATCGGGCCGACCGCGGCTGGCGGCCGAGCCGGGCGGCGGGTGGCTGTGGCAGCAGGCAGCGGGAGGCTGGCGGCAGGTTGGCGAGCTGGCGGACGGGCAGGCAGGCCGGTGCACCGGTCCGGTCCGTCCAGTCAGCCCGGTAAGCGGGTCACACACACAGACACACACACGGGCCGGCAGTGGAGCGCGACAGGTCCCGGGCCGCGCCGCTCCGCTCGTGCGACACGGACCACGGCCGGACCACCGGACCGCCTGCCTTCTGTGACAGTGCGACAGCCGCCGCCGGCAGTCACAGGGACCGCCAGCGACCGCCGCCGTCAGAGACCGCCGCCGGGAGTCAAAGGGAAGACACCGCACCGAGCAACACTCAACCGCTCCCAAAACGACCGACCACCTCGTTTTGACTATCAGGGATGCAAGGAAATCTTATCTGTCAGAGCGTTCGGTAGTTTGATTACCACATTTTGCCAAACTTAATTTGCCTCCCCGCACTTCCTCCATACCCGCTATCGATTTTCCTTCAGCTGATTCAGCGGCACGGGAGGAAAGAAAGTGGCCGGCACGCGTGCGGCCCACGCACGGTTGAATGATAGCTGTGGTATCTCTCCGCACATCTGCTATCGCTGCAGCCTGGCGATCTATCGGCCGCCTCCTCTCCCCGGCCAGCCACGGCCCGCGCCGCGCTGCACTGCACTGCAGAGAGCGGACAGGCCGCGCTGCACTACGTACATACCGCGGACGGGCCGCGCTGCACTGCAGAGAGCGGACAGGCGGCGCTGCACTACGTACATACCGCGGACGGGCCGCGCCGCACTACGTACATACCGCGGACGGGCCGCGCCGCACTGCAGAGAGCGGACAGGCCGCGCTGCACTACGTACATACCACGGACGGGCCGCGCCGCACTACGTACATACCGCGGACGGGCCGCGCCGAGCTGCACTGCAGAGAGCGGACAGGCCGCGCCGCACTACGTACATACCGCGGACGGGCCGCGCTGCACTGCAGAGAGCGGACAGGCGGCGCCGCACTACGTACATACCGCGGACGGGCCGCGCCGCACTACGTACATACCGCGGACAGGCCGCGCCGCACTGCAGAGAGCGGACAGGCCGGCCGCACTACGTACATACCGCGGACGGGCCGCCCCACGCTGCAGACCGCGGACAGGCCGCGCCGCTCGACAGCGCTTTCGACAGGACACTTTCGCCGGCTGATTTGCATGAGTCTCTCCGTCGGCGGCGGCCGCCGGGCCATTTGTCATGCCACCGATGCCAATCTACCCCGTGTGCCCCGAGTGGCGCCCTTCAGAGCAGGATTAGCCGGTGAGCCGACTCGAGTGTGCAGCGCGGCGCTGAGAGCGGACCAGACGGAACAGGCGATTGTTGCCGATACAGAGAAGCGCGACAATGATGACACAGACAGGGCCGGCAAAACTCGCGCCTCGTATTAAAGTCCCTCGAGGCCGCCGCATACCATCACCACATGTCATCGAGCACGGTCAACAGCACTGATACCGGCACTTCATTCAGCAGGTGAGTGGACATCTGGGAATATCCCACGACTTCACCCCCACCCTGACCCGCAGCGTTAAAGGAAATAGTTCACCTTCAACATGGGGCTTTGAACTGAAATAGCAGTTGTGTAGCCCGTGTTGAGAAATACCTATCTGAAACTTTTCTTGGCCGAAAAGACTCCAGCCGAAGATTTGACTTTTTGGCGAAGGAATGCGGCGCATGTATAATATACCGTACCGTCTGGAAGTACCAGCACTGCATGGAGCATGCACAGACCAATAACGCACAATGTAGACAAGAAGCTATAACGCTGACGGTACCTACCGGCTGCGGTGCCCTACCAAAACACTGCATATTTGCGCCATGTACTGCATGCATTCTTGAAAGTCAAAATCCAAGCTTCGGGGAAACTACATTAACTGTATCAACACGGTAGCCCGCTTTAAAAACGCTGTATTCCCGCAGTGGCACCTCACTCAATTTTCGGCTATCGGGGCGGACCAGAGCGTGCCTTGGCCACTGTTTATTTAACGGCGCTGTTCCGGCCCGGTAAAAGACAGACCTGGGCAGCCGCCTCCAGTCTTCCCACTCAGATCGGCAGCGGGGGAATTCAGCAGTCATGATCAGATCGGCAGGGAATTCAGCAGTCATGTAGTGCAACGTCACCGACATGACGTCACCGACATGACGTCACTAGCATGCAACGGAGCCACTCCGCTCCCCGGAACACCTGCCTATCGGCCGTCAATCCGGCGGATCACCGCCGGCGGGTCAGACCTGACCCCGGCATGCCATCACGGCAGCCATCAGAGGAGCCGGCCTGTCCCGGCCGAGCGGCGGGGAGCGGGGAGCGGGGAGCGGGGAGCGGGGAGCAGGGAGCGGGACGGTGGCGGCTGCAGTCTGAGCGGTCCGATAACCGCCTCCTCCCTAGGCTAGCATTCGCCATCTCACGCCCCGCTGAGGGGTCCGGGAGTCCGGCCCGCCCTCATCACTGGTCCGTTATCATCGTCAGCAGCTGACGTCACCGTACCAACCACAGCTGACCCGGGGCTGGACTCCACACCAATGCCGCGCCCGTCCAGTCCCCGCCGAGGGGTCCGGGAGTCCGGCCCGCCCTCATTGTCAGCAGCTGACGTCACCGTACGGGGAGCTGACCGGGGGTAGACTCCAAACCAATGCCGCGCCCGTCCAGTTGACTGGAGCAACGTCCCACGCCGCCGGAGACGGAGCCGGACATACGAGTGCCGTTGACTCCAGAGACGGACATCGGGTGCCCGTAGACAGCGGGAAATCCGGCTGTGGCCAGCTGTGAAGTAGCCAAACACACAGCACGCCTGGAAAACATCCACCGCCGACACTGTACACAACACACTGTACCGCAGTGATTACCCGGCGACCGCGGTGGCAGCGGCAAAGACGCCATGCAGGCAGGGTCGTCCCGCTCAACCAACCAGCACACCCTGCTGCAGTGGCTCCCCACCGGCGACTGAACTCGTCTGGTCCGACTCCAGAGGACGGCTCCGAAGTGCGTGCGTGACCTCGGCACGCCCCAGGGCTGCTGCGCGTGGCCGAACAGACGCGCCCAGGGGAGCGACAGGCGGACAGGCGGACAGGCAAAGACAGACAAAGACAAACAGGCAGGCAGGCAAAGCAAGGGAAGTCTGTGCGGGAGTCGCGGCGGTGTCGGGCGGCGGGGGCGGTGGCGGGGGGCGGGGGCGGGGGCGGTGGCGGGGGCGGGGGCGGTGGCGGTCGGGCGGTAGCGGTGGCAGGGGCGGGGGCGGCGAAGGGCCGGTACAATGTGCGAGGGGCGGTGTCGGCGGCGGCAGCGTTCATCCATTGGCGGGTCACGCGTGTTGTTCCCCGGGATCAGAGAGAAGAGAGGGCGGGCGGCAGACACACGAACGCAGAGAGAAATCAGACACGCCTCTCGAAACGCATGGTACGACGGAGGAGATATTGCAGTGGCCGCTGTTCAGACTGGTTATTGATTCGACCGATTGAATCGATCGAAATTCATCGAATAAAAAAATAATCGATTCACCACCACATCTTTTGATTCATGAATCGTGATTGAATCAAAATCCACATGGAATCAAGGCAGATTGAATCAAAAGATTTAACGATTTTTAAAGATTCAAGTGCACATGGTAAATTGTGCAAATACAATGCAGTCCCAGTGGCCACATTCATTTATACTGAAATATGATTGCTGTAACAATGTTTTAATGATGATATATATGTATGTTTCCATTTGTATTGCTTAGACATAAATTTAACATACTTAAATGTTGAAACAAACGTGAATCGATTTTTTTTGTTATATTCTTTGAATCAGAAAGAATCAATTCTCAAAATTGTTCTCCATGAATCGAACGGCGATTGAATCATTCAGGTTCCCAAATGAATCGTGATTGAATCGTTCCCCAAAAGTTGAATCAATAACCAGTCTGCTCACAGCCCAATGGTCAATGGTCGGTGCGTTCCATGATCCATTTTACTGATCCGCGTCACAGATTGTACCAAATTTTGATCTAGACGTTTAAAATCAATGTTAATTCAGGGTATTGTAATGGAAGTCCACATGGATCGAACAGTCAGTAATAATAATTATCCATATTCACATAATTTACGTGGGCGAACATGCTTGATTCCTCCCTATGAAGCGTCATATTTGGCTGTACAAGGCGTTAGCCAGTGATCTATAGTAGTCGGTACATTACGACTGAGAAGTGTCCGTACCAGCCGCCAGTTACGCTGAGAGTGTCCGTACCAGCCGCCAGTTACGCTTACAAGTGTCCGTACCAGCCGCCAGTTACGCTGAGAGTGTCCGTACCAGCCGCCAGTTACGCTGAGAAGTGTCCGTACCAGCCGCCAGTTACGCTGAGAAGTGTCCGTACCAGCCACCAGTTACGATGTCCGTACCAGCAGCCAGTTACGCTGAGATGTGTCCGTACCAGCCGCAAATTACGCTGAGAAGTGTCCGTACCAGCCGCCCATTACGCCGAGATGTGTCCGTACCAGCCGCCAGTTACGCTGAGAAGTGTCCATACCAGCCGCAAATTACGCCGAGAAGTATCCGTACCAGCCGCCAGTTACGCTGAGAAGTGTCCGTACCAGCCAGCAGTTACGCTGAGAAGTATCCGTACCAGCCGCCAGTTACGCTGAGAAGTGTCCGTACCAGCCGCCAGTTACGCTGAGAAGTGTCCGTACCAGCCGCCAGTTACGCTGATAAGTGTCCGTAACAGCCGCCAGTTACGCCGAGAAGTGTCTGTACCAGCCGCCAGTTACGCTGAGATGTGTCCGTACCAGTCGCCAATTACGGGTGTAACTCATACAACCGCTGCCATTGCAGTCACGTACCTCGCATGAGATGAATCGTCTCTTATCAGATCAGTAGTGTAACAAGCCTGCCACCGACCTATTTGCCAGCGCTCCCATGGCCAAGCAGTTCAGGCGTGATGGGGCAGCCGCTCAGTCCGAGCGGCGTAACTGACCGCGGGCCGTGGTCCAGTTTTTAGTGGGCACTGCCGGCGGCGACCGATGCCGAGATGCTGAGATGATATCGGCGCTTTACCGGTCAAGGATTCGAGCCGTCAGTGACGTCAGACGGTGGATGTCGGCAGCAAGTCGAGCCGGCCAGGCAGGATGGGCGGACGGCGGCATTTTGGGCAGTCAGGCTCTTACTCTAAATGGTTCTGAAAGGGCGGAGGCTCGCAAATTAAATAGTCAGATGCTGTTGTCCAGCTCAGTCATGACACAGCGATGCACGTGACTGGGGACGATGTCAGTCACTCTGCCTGGCCAGGTCAGCCCGGTAGGCCAGGTCAGTCCGGTAGGTCAGGCCAGGTCAGGCCAGGTCAGGCCAGGTCAGCCCAGGTCACACCCGACCAATTTAGTGAGGCAAGTAGACCGATCATAACTTAGTGCGATGATCTGACCGAGTATAGCAGGACATGCGACGGCCATGCAAGGGGTGTGGACACTGGCCAGGGTAGGCTGTGTAGACTGTCTCTCCAGTCTGTAGACTGTCTCCGTCTGTAGACTGTCTCCGTCTGTAGACTGTCTCCGTCTGTAGACTGTCTCCGTCTGTAGACTGTCTCCGTCTGTAGACTGTCTCCGTCTGTAGACTGTCTCCGTCTGTAGACTGTCTCCGTCTGTAGACTGTCTCCGTCTGTAGACTGTCTCCGTCTGTAGACTGTCTCCGTCTGTAGACTGTCTCCGTCTGTAGACTGTCTCCGTCTGTAGACTGTCTCCGTCTGTAGACTGTCTCCGTCTGTAGACTGTCTCCGTCTGTAGACTGTCTCCGTCTGTAGACTGTCTCCGTCTGTAGACTGTCTCCGTCTGTAGACTGTCTCCGTCTGTAGACTGTCTCCAGTCTGTAGACTGTCTCCAGTCTGTAGACTGTCTCCAGTCTGTAGACTGTCTCCAGTCTGTAGACTGTCTCTCCAGTCAGCAGACCATCCGCTCCAGACCTGGTGACCGGGTATCGGGTCTTGCCCGGGGGTCGCGGACTGGAGGCCGGGGGCCGGGGGCCGGGGGCCGGGGGCCGGGGGCCGGGGTCGGGGGCCGGGGGCCTGAGGTCGTGAGCGGGGGTCGCGGGCTGGAGGCCGGGGTCCGGGGGCCGGGGCCTGAGGTCGTGAGCGGGGGTCGCGGACTGGAGGCCGGGGGCTTGAGGTCGTGAGCGGGGGTCGCGGGCTGGAGGCAGGGGGCTTGAGGTCGTGAGCGGGGGTCGTGGACTGGAGGCCGGGGGCCGGGGGGCTGAGGTCGGGGTCGCGGGCTGGAGGCCGGGGACCGGGGCCTGAGGTAGTTAACGGGGTCCCGGGCTGGGGGCCGGGGTCCGGGGGCCTGAGGTCGTGAGCGGAGGTCACGGGCTGGATGCCGGGGGGCTGAGGTCGTGAGCGGGGGTCGCGGGCTGGGGGCTGGGAGCCGGGGCCTGAGGTCGTGAGCGGAGGTCGCGGGCAGGAGGCCGGGGGCCGGGGCCTGAGGTCGTGAGCGGGGGTCGCGGACTGGAGGCCTGAGGTCGTGAGCGAAGGTCGCGGGCTGGGGGCCGGTACCGGTGGACAGGGAGGCAGGAGACGGGGCCGACTGACCGGCCTGACCGGCCGACCTTGGCTGAGGAGTCCGGCGGAGCGGGTTCTCGTGACGCCTCGTCAGCGCGGCCTCCACCTCACGTGACGCATACGGCCGTCACATGACCGCCGTCATCAGCTGACAGCTGTCATACGATACGGTCCGCTAACAGCTGTCACATAAATGACTACCGTACCGACACCAGTCCCTCGTCTGGCCTCTCTGGAGTCAGTCACATGACCATCCGAGCCTCAACCAGTTCGTTGTCTCGTGTCACCGCCTCGACTGGCTGCTGCGGCGCGGCGAGCAAGCCTGAGGAGTGCGGACGGCGTCCAATACGGCCGAATGACCCTCCGGCAGTCGCACTGACCTCTCCAGCCACTTTCCCAGCCGTGTAACGGAATTACGCTCCACTAGACGACGGCCACGGGTTGTGCCGACTGACCGGCTGCTTAACGGGCTAGAAAGCGGCGGGAGTGCGCCGCCGCCGCCGCCGCCGCCGCCGCCGCCGCCGCATCTTTCGCGATAATTGATCAAAGTGAAACCGGCCACTGGAGACGGCACGCTGCCGGTGCCCGGCGGTAAATGTGACCAATCGGTCACGGCACCGGCCGGTAACTACCGACCGTCGTTCAGAGCACGCCGGGGAACGGATCGCTGAATCAGTCACCCCGGACGGTTGCTTAGTCGGCCAATAATGAAACAACGCTGCCTCTAATCCACCGCCACCCACGGAGCGGGACGGCTGGTTGAGAAGGGATGGAGCTCCCATCGGGCGGGGTTCGGTGCTGCTCCGACCTCTCACCTGCTGCTCTGCCGCGGAGACCACCCAACTCGGATCCAGTGGTATCCCTCTGTTCACTTCACAACACTTCAGTCGGGCCCGCCGGCCGCTGAGGCCCTCAGCACACACTACCGACACACAAACACTAACGGCGACTCCAACAGCAGCCACACCAGTGGCGACACAGCGGACACAGCCGCTCCGTGCTCCCCACGCGTGGTCACGGCTCGAGGCTCGGCCGGCGACAGCGGCGGCGGCGGCGGCGCGGCAGACCGGTCGGTCGGCGCTGGTCCGGCCTCCTGCAAGCCGCCCGGGCCGGCCGCGGCGTACCAGCCAATCAGAGCCGCGGACAGGCTGACAGCCGATCAGCTGACCGGGCTGTGCAGCGCCGCCGGGACGGAGCAGGACGGGGGCCTCCACGAGGGGACAACGGGACAGAGCCCTGCGCTGAGGAACAACAACGGGGGCACTGGACAGCCTGTCCCAAGATAGGCAGCAGACGCGGGGATAACGGGACGGAACCGGCTGCTCCCGGGCATACCTCGACAGGGGATAACGGGATGTGGCCCTGCTCCCGGGCACACCTCGACAGGGGATGATGGGATGTGACCCTACTCTGGGGCACACCTTGACAGGGGATGATGGAATGTGACCCTGCTCCCGGACACACCTTGACAGGGGATGATGGGATGTGACCCTACTCTGGGGCACACCTTGACAGGGGATGATGGGGTGACCCTGCTCTGGGGCACACCGACAGGGGATGATGGGATGTGACCCTGCTCCCGGGCACACCTCGACAGGGAATGATGGGATGTGACCCTGCTCCCGGGCACACCTCGACAGGGGATAACTGGACGGAGCCGGCTGCTCTCGGGCACACCTAGACAGGGGATGATGGGATGTGGCCCTGCTCCCGGGCACACCTCGACAGGGGATGATGGGACGGAGCCGGCTGCTCCCGGGCACACCTCGACAGGGGATGATAGGATGCGACCCTGCTCCCGGGCACACCTAGACAGGGGATGATGGGATGTGACCCTGCTCTGGGGCAAAACAAAACTGGGACAACGGGACGGAGACCGGGAACGACGATTAGGACCGCTGTTATTCGGGTTTGGGAATGCGTGGCTGATTCAGGTATGGATGGGGGAGGTGTACGAGGTGAAGACAAAGTGTGGACGTTTACTCCAATCGACCATGACAGAACACGATAGCCGAACAGGTGAGGCTCTGAAACATGCATTGGGAAAGCGCTGCATAAATGTATTCGTGACAACGGGCTCCATGTCCGAACGCGTTGAAAATCAAATACGCGACTGTTACTGCTTTTCACAGAGTCGCATTGCCTGCATTGCCAATGCTCTGCGCGGCATAGCGACCGGCTGTTGGAATATGGACGAAATACACCATTTCCGTTGGCGTCAGAATAAATCGCCCATAAGAGCAGACCAGACAAACCTATTTAATATTCACTTAATCTTCAGAGTAAGGTGAAGGCATGCATGCTCTCTTCCGGTAACACTGAGCAGCGGTATCGGGCGCCTCTTGCGATAACCACGGAAGCCAGCCAGCTGTGACGTCACTACAGAGGTATGCCGCTGCGCACTGACGAGCCAAATCCTGAACAAACTCCGCCGCCAATCTGCACAGGCTCCTAAAACCGCACGGCAAACCTCGGCCGCGGCCAGTGACGTCAGACGCACTGATTGGCGATCATGGAGTGTTGACAAGCCAGGGCCATGGCGCTCCAGCGCCGACAGAGGTCAGGCTGGCGGCTAGAGACGCGTGTGTTTCAGCGCCGACAGAGGTCAGGCTGGCGGCCAGAGACGCGTGGGTTTCAGCGCCGCGCCCGGTCAGGCTGGCGGCCAGACGCGGGGGTTTCAGCCAAGGTCATATATAGGAGGTAGTCATCCGGCGATTCTACAGAATCGTGACGTCAGAGCATAACGTGGTTCGGGTCCATCCTCTGCCATTGCAGTTAATGTTATTTTGGGATAAATAAATACCCTCTGGCTCGAAAAGTAAAACCGTTACGAAAAAGGAAAGACAGCGTGGGAAAGTTCAAAACAAGACTAATCGAAATCTTCTTGATCATTTGTGTTTTATAATTTTTGGTTTTAACTTTCGACTTGACCTGTCAGTTGACGCAGAACCCGTTGGTGATGATAAAAATAAACAAATAAACAAATAAACAAATAAACAAATTTTAGGCTCAGGTCAATATTGAGGTCACTAGGTCATCAAATGTCAGGGCCTTGTTCACGGTCCCCTTGCGGTTCGGTGGTCACCAGCAGGCTGTAAGCCCCGCCCCATTCGATGAACTTTTGAATTTGACCTAAAGCACGTGAAATTGGTATGAATCGACGCGTCCTGACGAGGCGAACACGATTAATCAAAATCATTGCTGTATCTTTATTGGTTAAAAAGTTATTTGCGAAAAGTTTTAACCGACCGCAGATGACATGCGCCAGAATTGACGAATGGAGCGAGGTAGAAAGGGTTTCTGGACACGTTACGGAGATAGGGATGACCCCCCCCCCCCCTTGGTTCAGCGCCGCGCCCAGTCAGGCTGGCGGCCAGAGACGCGGGGGTTTCTGTGTCGGACAGCGGTAGCTCGAAAGACCGTGTGACGTGTGTACGGCAGGACGTTATCGGTCTGAGGACGTCGTCAGACACGTCTGTACCCGCCGTCCGCCGGGGGGCCGGTGCACGGTATGGACGGCAGTCCGACACGTGCCGGGTGGGCTGGGGTGGCGGGAGCTCCAGTGAAGGGGACGGGGACGGGGACCGTCCGCTCGTTTAAGTTCATTTCATTCATCACTGAAGACAAAATTGTAATCACTTCGTAACAATTATAATGCAGGGTGAGGAATAGAGATGCACACATTTCTCCAAAAACAGGAACCGGCACCGGCACCGGCACCACCACCGCCCGTTGGCACCGGCATCAAGCCCTGCCACGTGTGGCAGCACCCGCCAGGCCCGGCAGCCAGCAATCTGCATGTATCGACTCCATTATACATTAAACAATATTTTCACCCCCGAACTTGTGCTGAGCCCGGCATGAGACCGGTAAGCCTGGGTTAAACCACAACTTCAGGTCCGCCGGGCCTGAATTTGGGCCCGGCGCCGGCTCCGTGGTCCTGAAATTTGCATCCCTAGTGAGGAATCGACGTTGCATATTTGAACTCTAAGTCATGCCAAATGTAGAGACAAAAGAATGACAGAATGACATCGGTTTGAACATAGCATCTATTGTCCTGTTTGAGAGAAAAGATGGCCTAACTGAATTGTGAAGATACCGATAGAACGTGTAATTCCAGTAATCAGCGTAAAATGAGCAGTGACCCAACCCAGAACATTGGCATTATGAACAGCCTTTAACATTAAACAAATGATGTCCCACGTCTAATTACCATGGGGAAACAGGACCACCTATAAGAGGGCACAACATCCAGTTCAAATACTGGACCAATGTATAAAATTGTGGGGATATTCTTTGTACTATTATTGTACAGAAATATCAAACGGATTCACATCAGACAAAAGTAATGATGGGACGAATTTCAACCGGCCACGTTCAGCCGTTCGCGCCCGACACAACATCACAGCAGTGGGCGTGCTGCACCACAGCCCAGAGCCTACCGCTTCAGCCAGGGCGGTCCGGACAGTGGCGACAATCCCCGCCTGGCCACACACGGACACCAAGTGGCCAATGACGTGGAAACTCGGCGCCGCCACAGGACACAATCCCCGCCTGGCCACACACGGACACCAAGTGGCCAATGACGTGGAAACTCGGCGCCGCCACAGGACACAATCCCCGCCTGGCCACACACGGACACCAAGTGGCCAATGACGTGGAAACTCGGCGCCGCCACAGGACACAATCCCCGCCTGGCCACACACGGACACCAAGTGGCCAATGACGTGGAAACTCGGCGCCGCCACAGGACACAATCCCCGCCTGGCCACACACGGACACCAAGTGGCCAATGACGTGGAAACTCGGCGCCGCCACAGGACACAATCCCCGCCTGGCCACACACGGACACCAAGTGGCCAATGACGTGGAAACTCGGCGCCGCCACAGGACACAATCCCCGCCTGGCCACACACGGACACCAAGTGGCCAATGACGTGGAAACTCGGCGCCGCCACAGGACGGCACTGAATGGGAGGCGGCGGAAGGAGGCAGGGAGGAGACAGTAGTCTGTCTGGGCGGCTGGCCGGTACCACCCCGCCTCCCAGTCTGCTGCGCCTCCCTCATCGCTGCACGCACACACAGAGCCAGAGGCCTGTTCGCGGCACGCCCATGGCGCATAAAACCCGTGCCTAGCGCCCTCTGGTCATAGCAGAGTGGGATGAGAGGTGGGGAACAACGGCAAGTCGCCACTTGGAACCCATCAATCGACACAGACCCGTGATTCAGTTAAGCCCGTGGTGGACCGCAGACCCGTGATTCAGTTAGACCCGTGGTAAACCACAGACCCGCGACTCAGTTAAACCCGTGGTAAACCACAGACCTGCGATTCAGCTAGACCCGTGGTAAACCACAGACCCGTGATTCAGTTAGACCCGTGGTAAACCACAGACCCGTGACTCAGTTAGACCCGTGGTAAACCACAGACCCGTGACTCAGTTAAACCCGTGGTAAACCACAGACCCGTGCTTTAATCAGACTAGGTCAGTCGCCCCCGAACTCTGTCTGACCCATGCAATGAGTTCACCGCCCCTCCCGACGGCAATCCAAACACCGCCGTCTGCAAAACAGTCTGCAAATAAGTGAACAAATATTGGTATCCTCTGTAAGCAAAACAGAGATAACGGCACTTGCAGAATCCGCTACGGCACTTTACTCCTGCCAGCTGTTTGATCAGAAAGGCTGACGTCCTCCGGGGTACACGGTGAGCTCGATAGCAACGAGTCCGCCTGACGCTGGCAGCAGTTTGGCGGCCTGACGTGCCTCTCACGCGTGAAGGCGGCCACACGTGTCGGTCGGGGCTCTTAACAGCGCTATCTTATCAGTGCCCCCGACACGACACGTCTCCACTCTCCCGCCGTCACAGCGGCGGAATGCGCGGCGACGCCGAGAGCACCGATAGCCGGCCGTGGCCGACTCCGGCACCCCCCCCCCCCCGCAACCGCCCCCAGACCGGGCCCCGCCGGAAATTGGACATATCGCACACGTGTCCACCGCATGTGGACAACCTCGCGCATAGCTCCCCCGGACGGGGACGAAGTGGGACGAGGCAGATCACACACGTGTTCACGGGCCGGTCACATTCCGCGCAGAGTGCAGACGGCACCGATTGAACAGAAGTGGGGGACCCGCTTCTTCAAAGGTCCCTTTACGACACCCTCGGGTCACCGTCCGATCACCTGTTGCACAATGTGATGCAAATACACTGCTGCGCTGATAACACAAGCCGATCCGACCACAGTTTCCGCTCGGGTATCACTCACTGGCGACACAACACGTACTGAGATATCACAGGCGTGCGCAGGTGACGAAAACAGACGGAAACAGTTCAAAACAGCTAGTGGCCGTCACGCGTTATTTGAATCCCCTTCAAGAACTAGGCCGGGAAATTCATTACGATTCGTCTGACACAAGTCAGCCGAAACTATTCAATAACGTTGATCTTGCTAATTGTTATAAAATGTGGTGGTTAAAGGGACTATCCCAACTTAACATTATATTTGAGTTGAGATAGCCATTTTGATGGTTTGGCATTAAAATTAAGTATGGTAGCAGATAAAACAACCACAATGATCTAATCAAAAAGATATTAGTTTGATTTTGACATCTGTAAAAAATAAGGCCCATGTGTATTTGAATAGGGCCTCTAAACCGACAGCGTCGTCTCTCTTTACCAAACTGGTAATGATAGTCTACTTGTTTTAGGGTGAACCTTGGAGATATTTGCTACGTTTCAATGGTTTTGTAATTGCTTTGTTTTGTATTAAAAGCGCCAGAATCGTCTCGAAATAATTGTGCCCATACTTTGGCAGCGTAAAGGATTTCTGTGTAGCTCTCTAGAGCTCAATATGACGTCATCAACCCAAATATTAAAACTTAACTTTATGAAATTGAGCACCGTTTGCGAGAAACAAATGTCATAATCGTGTTCGGTAGCAATTACTTCATATTTTGCACCACAAGCAGCGTACATTTGACAACTTTTGGGAAGGTGGGACAGTCCCTTTAAGAAGCTCAAGCCGTTCAGGAAACGATAGAGTACGAGCAATTAAGAAAAACTGAGAAATAAATGTGCTTAGTTGATTTGTGGGACAAAGAAACAATTTCCCGCTAAAACGAACCAAGATAATATTTTGATTCCCAATGATAATATGCAAAATTTTGCTGTGCAATGGGCTGAAAATTCAACTAACTACCATAATGTACCAGTAAAACGCCTTTTTGGGCGATGACCGAGCGGGCGCGCACTGGTAAAGCTAAAACAGGTTTGAAATATGAAACGGTACGGGAGCACACGTGGTAGTAACAGTCCTTTTAGTCCTTTTAGTCACTCATAAAAAATGCCAGGCCTCCATGCATGCCAACATAAAAAATAAGTTTGATTAAATTGTACATGAACTCCTTTCTCGAATCCGCCAAAAGGGAGTACGTCCTGAGCGCTGCATGCTTCAGCGTATAAAACACGAATGCTTAGATAAATCAAGTCATTTTTGATCAAGAATGATTTGTGTTCATTTCGACGTTTGCGGGTGCCACACGCTGTGGTACCACCCCTATCAGAACGCACCATACAAAATCAAATTTGATTTGATGGTCCTATCCAATGGTGAAAACCCGATCTCAATCGGAGCAGTGGTTGCAAAGTATTAGCTTCCGCAAAGCGTCTGTATGGCCGGGTCGGGCCGGGCCGGGTAGGGCCAAATGTAAATTTGTCTAGTAGGTTGACAAGAAACCTCACGGCCGCTTCGTGCCCGCTCGGTAATAATCTCTGAATACACTTTTCTCAGAAAAAAAAAATAAAGTCTAGCAAAAACAATCTTTCCTTAGTAAGAAAAGTCTTCAGTCTCTTTAAAGTCGATAAATTTGTACATTTTCAGACTATTACAGTCGTTTGGAGTCATAGCCTGATGGCGCCGGGGCCCACCCCTGGCAACTGATCAGACAATACAATATAACGCCACTTAAACTTGGTACCAACTAGCAAGTGCCACTGCGCTTAGGCTACAGAACACAATTCGCTTTCCTTCCAGTCGAGGGCCGCTAGTTAGTTTCTTGTGTCGAAACGGCGTCTCCCGTCTTACAAGTTGCGCGACTTCCCGATAGATGGCAGCACGTATCACTCACCAGGGTGTCGCAGCTCGTATCTCGAGACGTCCAGATTTTTGTCCTTGCAGATCTGATCCAGGACCTCAGCCAGCGGCGTTTTCGGCGATACCCTCATGGCAGACAGCTGATTGCGAGGCAAGTACACCTGGGCAGACAGAAGAAAAAATCATTCAATGCATATTCGCTGACATGTTAGACTTAAACAAAGGGACACCAGGTAACACGAAGTCGTTCATGCCCTTCATTTCACTGCCTGAAACGACAATAAAATTAAACAAGGTTTTAAATATTCATGTCAGATGACAGGTTTAACCCGACCACAAATGAGAATGGCCAGTGTAATCAATGACCACAGATGAGAATGGCCAGTGTTGTCAATGACCACAGATATGAGAATGGCCAGTGTTATCAATAGTTGGCACATCATCGCAGATTGAATTGCACATCATCGCTGGTTACGCACTCCAAATAATCTTGCCGCTCCCATTATCGTATATTTTCGAGTTAACCAAATAAGCCGCTTATGCTTCAAGCATTAACCCCGATTTGTACCGGACTGTAACGCTATTACTGCGCAGTAGCGCTAATAACAATAACAATAATAATAACAATAACAATAATAACAATAATAAACAATAATACAAATTTACAACTATTGTAGCATCACTATCGCGAAGTTTTGCAGCGACCGATACGAATTGCAGCACATTCTAGCTAAACGACGTTACTTATCATACTTTGTAACTGATTCATGACAGATGTATTTTGACGATAATAACTCACAACAATGTGTATGCAAAGCTTTCGATACCAAGTGAACGCAGTGAACATGATACTTGGTATCGAAAGCTTTGCATAAACATTGTTTTGAGTTATTATCGTCAAAATACAAATTATACTAATTTGTTGTTTACCATTTCCACAGCGCTGCTCGCAGCCAGATTACGCAAATTGACAAGACACATTGCCTCTTAACTAGACAAAGGGAATTAACCGTCGCTGATGGTGCATAGGGAGGATTGTTTCATGAATGAGTACAAACAATTTAAGACCCAGGATACTGCTCTAAAACACTCAATTATTCAATGATGGAAGACCGACTTAATGCTAGATACAATATAGTACAATTAAGTATATCAACAATGATGGAAACAGACACAGAACAAGGTAGTTCTGATGTCATCAGGCACTGCAGAAGGCAAGCTCCAACAAATCATCCCAACTCGGATGCTGGCCAAGATCACGTCTGGTCTGTACCAGTCTAGTGCTCCATCAACAGGTAGATTAAAGCCTCCATCACCTCAGCAGCCACCACATACTGAATACTGAATACTGCCTCTACGGACAACATGCTCCCTCTGTACCAACCATGTACCGACTGAACCAAGACCAGTGATGCCAAGTTCGGTTTGGCTAAGCGTCTCGGTACCAGAGGCGAACCCTTGTCGCGGTTAGTTTCCATAAACGTCAACCACGAAGCCATTGCCATCCACCGTACCTTGATGCGGATTTTGGCGTCAACCATTGGATTCTGCGGAGGCGGCTTGACCCGTCGGCTCGGCAGTTCGTTTATCTTATTCTTCTGCACAATACGCAGCGCTGTCGTGTCCAGGGTTCCTGAAATGACACGTAATCAACACGTCATAGAGTTCTAGAATAAACACGTCATAACAAAGCTCCACAGCCGTTGCGGAGACTAAAATAACTTGTGGTTAACAAATGTACCTCAAGACAGGTAAAGTGCACAAACAAGCAAGGAAGGAAAGCGCTCAGACTACAGGCAAAACTCTTGCTTGTGGATATAAACATCCTTCCATAGCGGACGCTGGCTCATACAAAGACTTACAGCTTGAGCTTATCTAAGTAAATATAAGACATGATCGAACACGTTTAAGCGCCCGAGTTTGTTCCTAAAAGTAATATGATCTTGAACAATCTCATTATATATGCGCATCTTCAATATTATAAATTATAATACATGAAACATTACATGCACATTGTACAATATACAGATATTGACCGACAACAATGATGGTCGTTACAAGCGTGGGGAAATGGCAAAAGCAAGAAAATGCATATTTTGAACATCAACTTCCCTTTAGTACGAAAAAACGCTAGGCGAAATTGTTTCTCGACCAGCGATATTTACGGCTGTCTGCCAAACCAGCGATATTTACGGCTGTCTGCCAAACCAGCGATATTTACGGCTGTCTGCCAATTACGGAGGAATTAGTTCAGCGCCACAAACTCTGTATTCTAACTTTATCAACTGTAGTAGTACATTATGTTGATATATGCCTCTTTATTCCATTGCTTCACACCGTAATGTGTTGCTATCAGTCCCCATCCATTCAATTATGCGCTTTTGAGGCAATTGAATGGCGTGCTTCGTCGTCGGTCCAGTGCCCCGAGATGTGGCGATGGGGACTCTGCTGCACGGCCGAGTGAACCCTGTCCTGAACCCGTCCAGGCACCTTACACACATATACCCACGGCGTGTGAGTGTGGCGGCATTCGCCATGGGAGAGTGCCGCCACTGCCGTGTCTGGGCCCAGTGTTGTTTCTGAGTCAGTCCTGCACGGCCGGCTGGCTCCCGCGGACCGCGAGCCGCCTCTTCGCTGCGGCATCTGAGATGACACCATTGCATGCCACCGCAGGCCCCTTAACCCAACTACGCCGTCCGGCAGACAGAGACAGACAGACAGACAGCTGCTCCCGGAGAGGCACTGCGCTGACCCCATCGGCCACGGGTCGCATGAGCACATCGATCAGCAGCGGGTCGGACTCATCGCGCCGCATTACCGCCAGCCGCGCCGCAATTGGCGCAATGGCCACAACGGCGCCACGATCAGCCTCAGTGTCCATGCAGATGCCGTGTGCAGCTGTGGCGAGTTTGGCGCGGCGCCGGGCTCGTCTGTCAGTCTGTAGACGACGTCTGTCCACTGACCTCTGTCAAGGGCGCCCGGCCACAGCCCCGGTCACGCGGCAGTGTCTTCACACCAGCCAGCCAGACACGCTCGCAAATGAGAACTGAAAGGCGCCCGCGGCGGCCGGCCACAATGGCTGCGACGAGCCGCTCATAAAAAGGTCAAGGGTCCTTTTGAGCGGCGGACAAAGTCGCGAAAAGCGGTGGACTCTCCTCGCAACGACTTCAATAGCGACGTGTCGGCCGGAGCCATGATGGAACACCGTGACGTCACCATACTCTGAGACGTAATCACACGCCGCGAACAGAGCCGAACACATCGACCAAAAACTGGCTCCGTAGTTAAAACTGGCAACTTATGCTACGAAAATGCCACAAAACAATCCATCTATCAAAAGCACCAGTGCTTACGGGTTTCAGATTTGCGATATTTTGTGAGTTATGTTTTACGGAGCACGTAATCCAAGGACGTCGTAATAGCGCAATCAATTTCCAGTTATCCCCGTTATCTGTGTGAGCCTGCACAAGCAGAACGTACCGATCGGTGTGCTGGGTTTGTAGCTGAGACAGCTGTGGCTCCGGTCGGAAATCACCTGGATCACGTGACCGCCGGGACTGATCTTGTTCGACGTGGCCACCTGGATCAGCAGGTCCATCATAGGCGTCCTGTGGAGAAATGCAGAACATATAGCAGGTTAGTTAAAGGTCCGAAACGCACGGAAGGTCGGCGGAATGGGACGACAGCAGCTGAGCCAGGCGCTACTGTCGAGGAAAGAGCGGAAAAGATCGCTGCCTGATGCGGTCACAGACTACAACCCTCGGCCTTCCCACTCTGGAGTAAAACATCCATTGTGTATCGCACTTTTCCTCAAGAGCTTCACATCCAAGTACTATTTGTGATCCATTCACTTTGTGCAAAGCGATGTTTTAGACCTTCCCAATCAGGTCGTCAAATGTAGGTTACAGGCGACGCTTACGCCCATGAAGTAGATAATACGGTGAATGGGTCAGTTACAGTGTTAGCTGTTTAAGATGAGGCGACTCGACGGTCGTGACAACGGCGAAGATGAAACGCCATCGACCGTAGGCCCATTGTCAGAAACTAGAGAGCCAGTGCCGTACTGGAGCATGCTTCAAATGATGAGATACGATGACCATCCATTCCATTCCCATTGTCATGGGTTGATAATCCTATAGGGCAGCCCCGGCCCGCGGCCGGGGAAACTTTAAAGTTGCCCCGGCGGGGCCGGGGCAACTTTTTGGTAGACCTGTTTTGCAAGCAATTATTTGTATTTAAAAAGAATACAGAAACACAATTATAATCCCAGCATAAAAATGCGTACTTGGTACGACTATCTGAAAAATATGGGTAAAATTGCGCTTTCGAAATGGGGGGGGGGGGGGTAGTCGAGGGAGGTTGCGTCTTGCCAACTTTGTCTTAAAGTGAGCACCTCGGACAGGCCAGAAAACTTGTTTTCGGGGGGAGGCGCAGTTGGGGTCGTTATCTCCGGTCTAAAGGAGGCATTATTTCCAATTCAAAGGGGTGCCGCCGGCACTCACGACTCGAGGGGCGCCACCTGCACTCGAGTGACGCCTTCGGTGTCCAGACGCCCAGGCGAGGCGCCCTTAATCTTGATGCCCCCTCCCCCCGCATGTCCATGAAGTTAGCGACGGATTCGGATTCGAATTCAGCGTAGAGTAGCGATTCACTTCAAAATGTGGTAACAGGTCAATTGCGGCACGCTGATCACGAAATTACATTTATTTTGGCATTCAAGGTCATCTTCAAGGTCATTTTCAAGGTCAAATAACGGGAGGCTCAACACGACCCGACATTGTCCGATCACACAAATAATGGTATCACTGGCATACTGGCGAGCGACGCGAGGCCGAGTGGCCGCGGCAGCGGATATACATCGCCGTGGCCCGCGGTAGCGCGGTATCCGTCCTCGCCACTGCCTGACCTCCCGCTAGCCAGACAGATCTCCATCTGTCAGCAACACCTCCAGCGACGCCTCCAAGAGGTCGTGTGGTGATATGGAAGCTCTCTTGTTGCGATTTCGCCATCTGTCATGCAAATTGTATATGAATGATGAATACAAATGTATTCATGGTCTCATTCGATTATTCGGGTCAATATCTAGCCGCAGCCTTTGCAACCTCACTCATGGTAAATAACCTAGACACTCATTTTCAAGGTCAAAGGAAGTTCGGCTCAAAACGACCCGAAGTTATTGTCCTATCCCAAAAATAGTGGTCTCATTCCATTTCTCGGATCAATATATAGCCGCAGCCTTCGCAACCTCACTCGTGGGTGGGAAATGACCTTGACCCTCAATTTCAAGGAAGGTCAATGGCGATCGGACAATAACTTCGGGTCGTGTTGAGCTGCCCCGTCCTTTGACCTTGGAAATGAGGGTCAAGTTCATTTGCTACGAGTGAGGTTGCGAAGGCTGCGGCTAGATATTGACCCGAGGAATCGAATGAGACCATTATGTTTGCGATCAGACAATAACTTCGGGTCGGTTTTTTAAATTTAATCAAATTTAAAGAAAAATATATTTCATAAAACAGATACATTATGGTTAGCCACTGCATAGGTCCTTCGACCTTGAAAATGAGGGTCAATGTAATTTGCCACGAGTGAGGTTGCGAAGGCTGCGGCCAGAGGAATCGAATGAAGTCATTATTTTGGCAATCTGAATTAGGACACCAACTTCGGGTCGTTTTGAGCCACCCCGTCCTTTGACCTTGAAAATGACCTTGAAGATGACCTTGAATGTCAAAATAAAATTTAATTTTCGTGATCAGCGTGCCCCAATTGACCAGTTACCACATTTTGAATCGAATCGCTACACGACGCTGAATTCGAATCCGAATCCGTCGCTAACTTCACGGACATCCCCGCCACGTGCCTCCTAGGCCCCCTTGGTTGCGCCCCTGTCCTCGGGCCTCGGAAACCTTGAACACAATTCTCCACCCATGCCCATTGTAAACCTGTATACCTCAGTTTACCACGGTCATTCATATGCCGTAACTCATTGACAGCTCTCAGTGACTGTTCAGCGCGACGGTGGCCCAGTTGCCGTCCTCAGCCCGCGTCTCCGGGAGAGAGGACAGCGACCGCGGCCTGTCACATTGACAGCTCTCTGACTGTTCAGCGCGACGGTGACCCAGTGGCCGTCCCCAGCCCGCGTCTCCGGGAGAGAGGACAGTGACCGCGGCAGCTGTCACATTGACAGCTCTCAGTGACTGTTCAGCGCGACGGTGGCCCAGTGGCCGTCCTCAGCCCGCGTCTCCGGGAGAGAGGACAGTGACCGCGGCAGCTGTCACATTGACAGCTCTCAGCGACTGTTCAGCGCGACGGTGACCCAGTGGTCGTCCTCAGCCCGCGTCTCCAGGAGAGAGGACAGTGACCGCGGCAGCTGTCACATTGACAGCTCTCAGTGACTGTTCAGCGCGACGGTGGCCCAGTGGCCGTCCTCAGCCCGCGTCTCCGGGAGAGAGGACAGTGACCGCGGCAGCTGTCACATTGACAGCTCTCAGCGACTGTTCAGCGCGACGGTGACCCAGTGGTCGTCCTCAGCCCGCGTCTCCAGGAGAGAGGACAGTGACCGCGGCAGCTGTCACATTGACAGCTCTCAGTGACTGTTCAGCGCGACGGTGGCCCAGTGGCCGTCCTCAGCCCGCGTCTCCGGGAGAGAGGACAGTGACCGCGGCAGCTGTCACATTGACAGCTCTCAGCGACTGTTCAGCGCGACGGTGGCCCAGTGGTCGTCCTCAGCCCGCGTCTCCAGGAGAGAGGCCAGTGACCGCGGCAGCTGTCAGCACCGCGCGCCGCCGCGCCGTAGGTACCCGTCCATATTGATCAGCTGGTGACCGGTTCTGGACTGATATCGGCCCCAGGACGGCGCCACTGACGCAGGACCGAGCAGACAACACTGCCAGATGGGATCACCGGGGACCAGTGACCCACATCCCGTGCAGGTGAGACACCGGAGGCGACACGATTCTAAAACAGTCGGTCAGGCGCCAGCTCATCAGTCATCGGCATCCAGTCACAGTCACAGTCACACAGGCAGCCGCTAGACGGCAGGACAGGCGGGAGCTGAGCAAGTGACGCACAGACCTACCATACAAACCAGAATTACAAACCAGAGTAATCTCAATTGACAAGTGCACAAAATCCCACAAAGTGTTTTACACCACAGATTAAATCTTCGCAAAACTATTCGGTAATTAGTAATGTGTGCTGTCCTTTTGTTTTATCCCAGCAACGGAACATTTGTCAAGAGTGACTCGACCGACCACATGCCGGCCGCCAGCCCATGCTAGGCCATGTCCCTCGGACATCACACGCAGTGCACGTCATAGCGGAACACTACTTCGCCACTAAGCCTCTGACCACGCCGTTTAGCGTGGAAAACGGGCACCCGTCAGATTCCCATGCTGGTAAGCACTTCCTGACAAACGTCACGCACGGCGCACACCTCCCAGGCTCACGAAGCGCACGACCCCGACACTCAACAACACCACGGCACACCGACACTGGCACGCACTGGCAGCGGTGCACGCCAGCACATCGGCGACTCAGATCTTCACAGTTCACACTCCCTGCACACTCACCCCCTGTCGACGTTCAGCGGCTCTGTTCACACACACACCCTGTCGACGTTCAGCGGCTCTGTTCACAGTCACTCCCTGTCGACGTTCAGCGGCTCTGTTCAGTCACTCCCTGTCGACGTTCAGCGGCTCTGTTCACACACACCCTGTCGACGTTCAGCGGCTCTGTTCACAGTCACTCCCTGTCGACGTTCAGCGGCTCTGTTCACACTCACCCCCTGTCGACGTTCAGCGGCTCTGTTCACACTCACCCCCTGTCGACGTTCAGCAGCTCTGTTCACACTCAGCCCCTGTCGACGTTCAGCGGCTCTGTTCACAGTCACCCCCTGTCGACGTTCAGCGGCTCTGTTCACACTCACCCCCTGTCGACGTTCAGACACTCACCCCCTGTCGACGTTCAGCAGCTCTGTTCACACTCACCCCCTGTCGACGTTGATGCGACAGTGGCGGCCGTCGGGCAGCAGGACGCTGAGGTTCATCTGGCCGGTGAGCATGTCGGGCGGCGTATCCTCGGTGACTGCGTGCGCCGGCACCTGGCTGACGCCGGTACGCCGCAGCGGCGGCGGCGCCATCAGCCGCGTGAAGTCAGGGCTGCGGGGAGACAGAGAAGAGACGTCAAGACACTGAGTCAGGCAGACAGGCCAGACATAGGGACACAGAGGTGGCGGCGCCATCAGCCGCGTGAAGTCAGGGCTGCGGGGAGACAGAGAAGAGACGTCAGACACTGAGTCAGGCAGACGGATGAGTCAAGACACAGATGGGTGGATGTAGTCAGCCGTGGGACAGGTACGGGCACACTTCGGGCTCGTATAGATAGCGGGCACTGGAAGCTGCAATCGGGCAAAAAGCCGGCAGGGAAACGCGGTATTTTGTTGTGACAGTTAGCAGTGACAATCCTAAACAGCCGACACACGCGATCACCAACCAGCGAGCCCAACAGACCAGTGGAGTCATAACCAGGCCAGGGAAGACGTCCGTTCCGAGAGGATGACCGATCAAGTTTTCGGATATAATGCAAACAGTAGTGAAGAATAAATCTGCTTCAATGCCCTTTTAGCTCCAATGACGTCAACAAATCTTCTGTGATCAGAGTTCCGCAGAAACCTTCAGCTTTTACTTTTCGATGTTTCAATCGCATGCTGAACTACAGATACACACTGTAGATACAAAAAAGGAGGTTCGGAAGAGCAGCCACAACACTGCTCCAGAGGAAACGCTAATCTCTATCAAGGCCATCTACCTATCACGGAGATTCTGAGAAACTCTCCGGCAGAGGCCGGTATCTGGAGAGAAGCTCGCGGCGGCGGCGGCGGCGGCGGCCAGCACGCAGCGCAGGTCGGTCCCGAGATCACGATATAGTGCGGAGCGATGTATATGGTGCGGAGCCCCGTCACGCTATTCCACTCAGTCACGTGGTCCTCCCTGTCCCGCCAGCTCTCCTGCCACGTGGTCCTCCCTGTCCCGCCAGCTCTCCTGACACGTGGTCCTCCCTGTCACGTGGTCTTCTCTGTCACGAAGTCCTCTCTGTCACGTAGTCCTCTCTGTCCCGCCGGTCCTCCTGCCACGTGGTCCTCCCTGTCCCGCCGGTCCTCCCAGTCACATGGTCCTCCTGTCGAGTGGTCCTCCCAGTCACATGGTCCTCCTGTCGAGTGGTCCTCCCAGTCACATGGTCCTCCTGTCGAGTGGTCCTCCTGTCGAGTGGTCCGCCGCTCCGTCACTACCCAGCCGCCTGCTCCGGCTCTGTCATCCCGCCGAGAAGCAGAGCTCTCCGCTCCCGCCGCCGGCTGGGAGGCCTCCCATACTCGGCAGCCAGGCTGATGGCTGGTCGGGATGATCGCTGGTCGGACTGCTGACTGGTCGGGCTGCTGATGGCTGGTCGGGCTGATGACTGGTCGTGCTGCTGATGGCTGGTCGGGCTGATGGCTGGTCGGTATGATGGCTGATCGGGCTGATGGCTGATCGGGCTGATGGCTGGTCGGGCTGATGACTGGTCGGGCTGCTGACTGGTCGGGCTGCTGATGGCTGGTCGGGCTGATGACTGGTCGGGCTGCTGATGGCTGGTCGGGCTGATGGCTGGTCGGGCTGATGACTGGTCGGGCTGATGACTGGTCGGGCTGATGGCTGGTCGGACTGATCGTCCGGCCGATCATCTAGTGACGGGACAGCACAGCCCAATCTACACCCTGTGGCGCAGACGGCGGCAGTTCCGTCTCCCTGCTTATATAGCCGGGCCGCGCTGTCGAATCGGCCTGTTGGCGCAGCGGCGGCGGACACCGCACCATACAACGTCCCACCCACGGCCGATGGAGAGACAACAAACTACAGACGACTGAAGACAGAAGATAGGTAGACGACGGAAAACGGGTAGACGACAGAAGACAGGTAGACGACAGAAGACAGGTAGACGACAGAAGACAGGTAGACGACAGAAGACAGGTAGACGACGGAAGACAGGTAGACGACGAACGAGTGCCCTGGGCGGTGACAGGCGGACGTTGTCGGTACATCCCCTGTCCCACCCTCCTGACAGGTAAACACCCAGAGTGATATATTGATCAGCAGAGACGGGCACGGTAGGGAACGCGCGGGGGCCTGCCTGACCGGCGGCAAGGGTGGGCAATTCGGACTGGTGTTTACGGGTGCATTTTTCCTCAGCGAGGAGGAGGGAGGAAAATAAATTGGAACAGTTTGCCTTCCGACAGGGGCGGCCAAGTTTAAATTTAGCAATCAAACTTGGAAATGTCCGGTCAAATAAACGCGGGTCCTGTCATGCAGTCGCAACACATACAATACTGCTCCATCATTTCACGTTTCGACCATGGACTCTCAAGGCAGCGTTTCACATTTTCGGTTTCTCCGAATCACACAGAGCGACATCCATACCTGGGCTAATCAGTCATCTGTCTTCCCTGTACGGCCGAGGGAAGAATATCCTCTCCTGGACCCGTCTCGGCAGGGTGCCGCCCCACCATCGCCTCCACCACCGCCGCGGCGGCAATCATAGCGCCATGGCGGCGATCCTGACGATGGCGGCGCAGTCAGGTGCGTTGCGTCAGCGGCAGCGGCGGCGGCGGCGGCGACGGTGGAGGTACGGCCGTGATTATGAGGAGGTGAGGAGCCGGGAGGTGGCCCCTCAGACCGCCGACCCAATCCCGCTCATACTCACAAAAACACGCCGCCGCGCCGCCGCCACCGCCGCCCGGTCAAAAACAGGCGGCCGCGTTTCGATCCGGTCACCCTAACTCAGGCCGGTCACCGCGCCTCGTACACCGACTCAGTGCGGCGTCGGTCACAACTCATACCGAACCAGCCACGACTCGTACAACTCATACGACCCGGTCGGGGCTGTAAGGCGGCTAAGTGGCCTCCACCGGGGCATCGGGCGACCCGGGGACGATGAAGGCCTTTGATGATAGCGGCAACGTGGCGACGATCAGCGACAATGAGTTGAGCAAGTCGGCGTCCGGCGGCGCGGACGGCGCGGTGGGTCGGTGACGAGAACCTATATTTCCGGCCGCGGCGCCCCGGGAGGTGCCGAGGTCAGCCCAAGGTCACCGAGACAGGCCGGGGGAGACAGTGACACTGCAGTAGCCGGCTGTCCGGAGCAGTCATCAATAACCATCAGCCCATGCGGCGGCACTGATCCAGTCAGTGACGCGCAGCTGATCCAGTCAGGGACACGCGACTGATCTGGTCAGGGACACCGCTCACAGCCAGTCACAGAGAGCCCACAGCTGCCGCAGCGCGGTGTCATATCGGCGACTGCGGTTCTGCCCCGCAGGCAGCTGTGTGACGCTCCAGCTGCCGCAGCGCGGTGTCAAATCGGCAGACGGCGGACGTCGCAGCGTGACCAGGACACGTGGTTCGACTGTGGTTCTGCCCCGCAGGCAGCTGTGTGACGAGGATGCAGCCCGGCATCCTCACGGACTCTACGCCGGTCGCCTGCCGTCGCGGGTCGCTGGGCACCGAAGCGGAACTGAAATGCAAACGTGTCACAGACCAGTGCCGTTACGTGTGCTGCAGCACTGCGTCACGTCTCGGCATTCAATCGGAAAAGCCACCACCAGGCCAATGTCTCCTGCATGAATTACTCGGAGGCTGATCACATAGCGCTCCATAGCGGGTGTTCTGCAGCTTGGAATGAAACACTCCTATTTGTGGAGTGTGACGAAAGACTGGCAGTCGAGCGTGACGAAAGCAGAAAGTCAAAAGGAACCAGATACTTCAACAACAACGATTGCGTGCCGCCCGCCAGCACCGGTATTTACTTTCTGTGCCGTATCACAGACTGACGGATCCTGACTGGTTCTGAGCTCGCGTGCATCGCGGGCCTCCAGCCTGCGCCATCAGCGGAGTGGATCACGGGGCACGGGATGATCTGCGGTCTGGACTGGGTCCTAATGATACCGGCCAGAGCCGCACGCCACCCCGCGGCACTGGCGTCAGTCGGCCTCCTCAGTCTGCCCTGTCCTTCACTCACAACAGGAGGACCCTTGGGCAGGCGCGGCAGAACTCGACAGGAAACTACCGGATCACACCGCCGATCATGTTCTGCCTCGAAACCCACCAGTTTTTCGCCAGCGCCCGACACCAGCGGCTAAGTGCGACGCTCCCAAACGGTGGATGTGGCCATGGCGAATATCGTATGCTATCAGAAGAAAACAGTGGGTAGCCCTGTGTGCTGCGTGGTGAACCGAACGCCCAGCCGGCAGCACACGGCTTCACCGCAAGTCACGGAGACTCTGGCGTCGCAAAACACCGTTTACGTTTCGAAGCAGCGTGGCCCGGAGAGGTCACACACAGCGTTCCCGCGCAGAACCTGGTTAGACGGTGTAAATTACGCAGTCAAATCAGAAATCTCCGGGCCGGCGGGTCGTCCGGGTCGGCGCCGAGTGCAGAGCAGAGCTGGCCGGCGCGGCGCGGTGGTCGGATCACTCGCTATCTCTCATCTGGTGTCCCGACACCGGGCGGCACGGCGCGGGCGGCACGGCGCGGGCCGCCCGGAATTGGACCGACTGGCCGGCCGGCCGGCTATATCTATAGCGGGACTGGGACACCGGGTCTCGCTCGGCTATATCTGTAGCGGGACTGGGACACCGGGTCTCGCTCGGCTATATATGTAGCGGGACTGGGACACCGGGTCTCGCTCGGCTATATCTGTAGCGGGACTGGGATACCGGGTCTCGCTGGGTCTCCATGGCCACCGGTGGGATCAGCTGAAAGAACATAAAAAATGACTAAGCTTGCTGCGAATTTCCCGGAAAGATATAATAGTTTCAGCAGGTTTGATTATGCAGACACTCGTTCTACAATTGTGCTGTCGAAACTCGAGCGGGGTTTAATTCTCCAAAGGTTTCATTTCCTTCCACAAAATACAACAAAAGACAACATTCTCGGTATCGAAAGCTTCAGAGCACAGACCAGCTGAGGAATGTCGATAGGACTATACTTAAATTGCGTTTTTCATAGTATAACAAAACACGTTTCCAGATAACGCCTGAACCAAGGATTGTCCCCATTGTCATGTATTTATCTACCGGAGGTGGAGACCAGATCACAGCTGGCACGTGCGTGTATAAAGCGCTCCTTGAGGATCGATAAGAGTAAATGGTCTGACCACTACTACGGATCCCCAGTGAATGCTAGTGAAATGATTGGGCGATGAACGAATGAAAGCATGAATGGTCTGTAGGTTTGCTCACCGGAAAACGTAATTGAAGACTCTCTTCGCTTTCGTTGCTACTGCGCACCATTCATCGCAGTGTGCGCGGAAATGGGGATCATGTAGGGGGGTGTTCGCTGGGTTCAATGGCCAAGCTGGGACTCTAGAACCGAAATATCCTACCAGAACCGCCAGTACAGAAACGCTGAA
Source organism: Chirona hameri (assembly GCA_036785665.1). Classification (NCBI taxonomy): domain Eukaryota; kingdom Metazoa; phylum Arthropoda; class Thecostraca; order Balanomorpha; family Balanidae; genus Chirona; species Chirona hameri. Next base: position 160,108 of record JAXIVJ010000550.1, read on the forward strand.
CAACAATCAGCCAAACACATTTGTCACAGGGATTTTCGTGCGTAAGTCTCAGCAACACGTTCTGCTATCCTGTGTCAAGGACGGCAGTTTCCCCACAGCGTCCAGCCTCTCAGCTCTCTGTCCAGGGCCACTCGTCAGGAGCCTTCAGCGGGGTGACAGCCTGGCCGTGACGAATCCGGGCATGACTGCCGGCCGCCGTCCGGCGCGAGGCAGACTCATTGCACCATCTCGCCGGCCACGACTCCTGGCAAGGCCGGTCCGGCTTATCCCGGCTCTCGCGATCAGCGCCAGGCGCCAGGCGTCGTACAGCAGACTTAAAAACAAAAACACCCGCCCCGCGCCGACTGCAACACAGCTATAACTTGATCCGGCCCGCCTAACGAACGAGCGCGCCGCTCGTTCAGTGAAGGTAGGTATCTGGCGGTGTTTAATTTCGAGCTCCGTGCGGCGCGTGCGTCGGCTGTCTGTGCGCGTGACTGGCGGGGCCATTGACGTGGAGAAGGTAGCCGGCATGACTGCCGCTCGCCCGCCTCGCCCCACGCCCAGCCGGCGTGACGCTCATTTCCATTTGGAAAACGGCGCTCGTGATCGGCGATACTGCGCCGCCGAACGCATTCTCCGCCGCCACTGGGTCACGAACTCACGCAGCCAGCGGGGAAAACTGCTCGGATAATCGTCAGTCCACTGTGATGAGGCCACCGAGAGGTTTATTCCCAGCCGTCCCGGAGAAGGTTCCCTTCTAACGCGCAACTTCATGGCACTTGAACGGCATGCTGTTCTCTTTATAAGACATTGCATACATACATATATAGCGATTAACAACATAAAAAGCAATCCTTTAGGCGAACCATGGCTACAACGGACCGCACCTACATTAAATATATCCACGTCGCTGTCGACCTCGCCATTCGTACCAGAGCCTATTTAAAACTGGCCCCACGTCGCAGAGGACTTCGTACACACGCTACCATCCAAGAGATGACCGCAGCAGCAGCAGAGAATACCTCCAGCGCTCAGACCAGCCTGTCCCATCAGAAATGCGATCTCTATATGTCCAAGCACTCGGGCTGAAAATAGCGCAGCTCTGGCAATGACGGCGGCGCAAGCAGATCCACACGAGACACAACTGCGGCAGACACCAGTTCAGTTCCAGACTGGAAACGAGTCGGCACCACGACCTGGTAACCATCACCCAGGGTGCACGACAGGACGGAGAAGCCCCACTAAACCAATCAACCTCGAGCGTGCCATGTTCCTATGCTAATATCTGGGCCGCGCCCACAGGCTGCCTCACGGCGGCGAGTTCCGGGTGCGTAACACGCAATTTAGGTCTGGCAGCTCCGCGGACGGCGCCGAGGGATTTTCACACGTGACCTCCAATGGGCATCAGTTAGCTGCCGGCTATCTCGGAAACTCGTGTAAACAAAGATATAATCCATGCGGCTAATTAGTCTCCTCTGGACGTCTCCCTGGGCAGTAGCTGTTAACACACGTGCCTACTTATACAGCCATTCCTCTGCCCAGACACTCCCTTCTCCTCTCCTTTATCATTTCCAGTCGCATTTCCCCTGCCATTCCCATCTGGACCTAATATGGGCCGTGTACCTCCTAAATGCCACCGTTCTGTCTCTGCCTCAATGTACTGTCTCTGCCTTAATCTTACCATCTGCCGCCGAAGTTGTTTTCCAGTATCTTAATTAACACCTGCACATACCCTTCAGACGAACAACTACATTCAACAATGCACACCTACACACTGCGCATGCGCTATGACCCGACACGCAGCTGACGCCGGCGGCAGGCAGTGACCTCAATATTCACTAGTATTGGTGGTAAAAACCATCATCGCTGCGGGTGCGGGGACCACAGACCGGCGGATTGGGACGTCACTGAGAGTGCTCCTCGCCGAATTTCCGGCTAACATCGCGGCCAGCCGGCGCTTATCGGCGGTAAGCCGCGGCCTGCGCTGCCCGCGCTGCCTGCTGTGGCGATCGGGAAGAGACTGCGACGCCAGCGAGCAGGGCAGCCCGCAACCGGACGTGGCGCCGCCAGGTCCGGGGATGGCGCAACGTTCACACAGGGACGGGTCAGTCCATACAAACGACCGACCCAGTCACAAATTAGACCTTCTGCCCGGCGCATTTGGCTAATATATAACGACAGGTTATATCTCGCTGGTCGCTACGCACCTGTCCAGTGCCTTCTGATACATAAGGGTGGGTTATATCTCGCAATTCACTGCAACCAGGCTTAGGGCCAAGTCAGCAGCAGGACCACCAGCTCAGGATCAAGCCACGAGAGCGAGTATGAGTCGTTCACCAATCCCGCCACTCTTCTGCATCATCTGATCTCGCATTCCTCTTTCGTCTTGTGACCCGGCGGGTCTGGAATTCCGCACCTCTGCTGTGCGCCGGGCGGCGGCCGGTCCCGTTAGCTCACCGGAGCCGGGCCCGGCGGCCGGGCGGCCGGGCGGCGAGGTCCGACGGACGGACGGACCGAGGAGGACCCGTGTCAGCCCGGGTCCGTCTGACCGGCTGTGTGTGGGAGAGATCTCTCAGTCATCTGGGGCAAGGCCGGCCCCCGGAGACCAGCGGACGGCGCTGACCGAGGCCGCCGGCCTGAGCTACTGCCGCGCTCCGAGTTCGGGCTGCTGTCCTGCATAGTGACAGGTCAGGGACAGGTCAGGGTCAGGGTCAGGGACAGGTCAGGTGATAACTCGGGTCACCTGGGACATGGTGGGGATACGGCCGGAACACCGTCCCCGGTTTCCATTTCTGACTCCCGACAGAACAGCCAGTGAAAACCCAAGCAGCCACACCAGCCGACAGCGCCGTACGGCCCGGTACAGCGCTGCGGTACGGCCCGGTACGGCCGGGTACAGCGCTGCGGTACGGCCCGGTACAGCGCTGCGGTACGGCCCGGTACGGCCCGGTACGGCCCGGTACAGCGCTGCGGTTGGCTGGCTGGCTGGCAGAGACCAATAATATCTGCCGTCCGTCTCTCCGCGCCGCGGCGAGACGGACCAGAAATCAGCTGAGGCTGCCACGGTCCGTTAACGAACGATAGATGACTGCAGACAGCCTGAACCAGGCGGAACCGCTCCTCCCAGGGTGCCCGGCATGCAACCAATGGAGCCATAGAAGACGGATGCTGTTGACTGGCGCACAGCAAAAGCACGGCACAGGCTCGCCGACGCGCCAACAATGGTGACGAAGAAACCTCCAACTAATTATTCTCTCCATAATCTAGCAGATGAATGATTATCAAACACGAGTTAAATATTGTATATTGTTTTTGGTTACGCTAGAACCGGTGACTATCAATACGCATAACATGCTTTCACAACGACTTATGATCAACAAAAAACGAACTGAAGAACCACTCAATCAGCTCTAAGACATGCGCAGAACGCACGTCGAACTAGCCGTGTACTTTCTCACACCCATAGCCGCCATGCCGTCGTCAGCTCAGTCCTGTCGGTTAACGGATGCGGGGTCGCCGCCGTTTCCGGTCAACATCGACGACAAACGGCGGTGTCGACGCTCCCCTCGGCCGCCGTCGGAGGCGGGGGCGGCAGCGTGGTGCACCAACACAACAAACGGCGGTGTCGACGCTCCCCTCGGCCGCCGTCGGAGGCGGGGGCGGCGGCGGAGTGCGCCCACACATCGACGACAAACGGCGGTGTCGACGCTCCCCTCGGCCGCCGTTGGAGGCGGGGGCGACAGCGGGGTGCGCCCACTCATCCGATTGTCGCCGGCCCGGTTGTGTCTCCACACCGCCGGAACATGGCGAGGGCAGACACAAAAACGGCGGTACAGACGGCGGCAGCCCGGTTTTTGCCCTCCAAACTGCTACTTACTGACGGCGCAGCGGCTGGGGTGACACACGGTACGGGCCGAAAGGACGTGCCTCGCGCGCCGGGCGTTCCCCAGGTCAGACCATCTCAGACGTGCGACTCTCGAGACGTGAGGAATGGCCACTCGAGACATGCGCGCCGGCCACTCTTCCGGTCATCAGGGGTTCAATGGCCAGCGCTGGTCTCCGCCCGGGCGGCAGATTGGGTCACAGTGGCCAGCAGCGGCGCAGTACACCCGGGCCGGGGCCGGGTCTCCTCATCACCGTCACCGTCGCAGCTGACGCCCCGGCCAAGTGAGATGAATTCGGCTGTAACAAGATGAACGACCATGACGTCGTTTGAGGACCGGCGCCAATGGACGGTGAGGAGGTGGGGTCGCTGCCGACAGAGCGGGGCGGGGCGGGGCGGGGAGGGAGGGGGTCTGTCTGCCCTGCAGATGACCTTGACCTCTCTCCGGAGGCGACAAACAGGACGGTCACCGCACCGCCCGGCATTGCCAGCTCCGGCTGGCAACAGAGCTGCAGCCGTCTGCAGCCGACCCCCCGACCCCCGACCCCCTCCTCCCGGCGAACCACGCCACCAACCAGCCTGATGAGCCGCCAGAATTGAGCCGTGCCGCCGGCAAACAAGCGGGCCCCGCCGCGCCGCGGCCGCCGAATTGAAGTGGATTCGGAGCGCGTTCGGGCGCACGCGCCCCGCAGAGCGCAGCCATTGTTCGTCTGTTGACCGGGGCAGAGCCGGGGCTCCGGTAATACTCCCACAGGCAGGCCCGGCGCAGGCCCAGAATACGATGCCACTCGTCAGTCGCCTCAATGACAACAGGTCAGTGCTATATTAGTGAGGCTGCGCTGCGACGCATAAGCGAAGCGGAACGAATCAGGGACGGAATAACAACACAACGTAAACACGGAGACCAGAGGCACAATAAAAACAAGACTGAATGTAGTGGCTGATTTACATACAATGACCCTAAGGAAACGAATTGAGATATACATATGCAAGAGCACGATGCAATGTGCATACCTACATTGACACGGGTCTTTTTGGGTCAATGCGTGGTAAAACCGATCATACGCGGAACAAGCTAAATCATCGGTTTTCACACAGCGGACAAAACTCCTGAGCATGTTTCTGCTGAGCCAGTGCACGATCACCCAACATCGCCATGTCGAATATCCCTCAAACCACGGAAACCAGCCAGTATCGTGTCTGCAGTACTGACGGGCGGACCACGAACACGGTCACGGTTCCGGAGCGCCTCCCTCCGCCGGCGACTGCACTGCTCATCCAGGCGGCGCGTGGTCATGATACGGCCACCTGACGCCGCCACAGCCGCGTGACGGCCGGTCAGCGTCCGCAGCCGTGACGTGACGCGACGACAGCGTCCGGCGCCGTGACGCGGCCGCGGTGACGTCACAGTCACAGCACGTGACGCCTCCCTTTCTGAGACGATGTGTAACGGCTCCATATCACGGGTGTTCGCAGTCGGCGCCTTTTGAAGGTCACAATATACGCCTCCAAATGCAGCTTGCACTAGCCTAAAGCCTGACGTTACAGCGGTCATTAGCCGGACATCGGTGACGCCCGCTCTAATAGCTCCCAGCTGACGGCGCAGACCACAGGCCGACACCACCTGGCCGCCTGACCAGCCCGACCGCTCTGACTGACCGCTCGGGTCAGCCCTCGAAAGAGGGTTACCAACCATTGCCCAACCGACCACAATCGGACCGATAGCCACGACACTCGAGACCTCCCGGCCCCCGCAGAAGCCCCCGGGTATCATACCACCACGCTTGGTTGTGCGTACTGCGCGATAGCCGGGCCTGCGTTCCGTGACGGTGGCGGCACCCCGCGGCGTCACCCGGCGTTACGTCACCTGCACACGGGTCACGTGACCCGGCAGTGACGAGTGATGGCGACGTCTATCGCCACAAAAAAAAACTCGCAAACAATGGAGAGAGAGCGGAAAACGGAAGCAAACAGACACCCGGACGGCACAGGGGGTGATTTGAAGACGACTCACGGGGTATAATTGAATGAAGTTGCCGGCTGACGACACTTGCAATGTAAAAACGTCACCTTCTGCAGCAGGGTCAGTGACTGGAGAGGGCAGAGCAAAACCGCCACGGCTGTGCACGCGTCAGCCAGCCGACAAAACCGATAACCGCAGATAAAAACCGGCGGGAGATCGTGACTGAGCAGTGACCGCCGGGTTCACCTCTCCGGTTCTCCGGCAGGAGTCAGGGCGGGAGAGGTCAGCACAGCAGCGTGGTGACCGCCGGGTTCACTTCTCCGGTTCTCCGGCAGGGGTCAGGACGGGGGAGGTCAGCACAGCAGCGTGGTGACCGCCGGGTTCACCTCTCCGGTTCTCCGGCAGGGGTCAGGGCGGGGGAGGTCAGCACAGCAGCGTGGCGACCGCCGGGTTCACCTCTCCGGTTCTCCGGCAGGGGTCAGGGCGGGGGAGGTCAGCACAGCAGCGTGGTGACCGCCGGGTTCACCTCTCCGGTTCTCCGGCAGGGGTCAGGACGGGGGAGGTCAGCACAGCAGCGTGGTGACCGCCGCGCCGGGGGGCCCGGGTTCACCTCTCCGGTTCTCCGGCAGGGGTCAGGACGGGGAGGTCAGCACAGCAGCGTGGTGACCGCCGCGCCGGGGGGCCCGGGTTCACCTCTCCGGTTCTCCGGCAGGGGTCAGGACGGGGAGGTCAGCACAGCAGCGTGGTGACCGCCGCGCCGGGGGGCCCGGGTTCACCTCTCCGGTTCTCCGGCAGGGGTCAGGACGGGGAGGTCAGCACAGCAGCGTGGTGACCGCCGCGCCGGGGGCCCGGGTTCACCTCTCCGGTTCTCCGGCAGGGGTTAGACGGGTCAGCCCAGCAGCATGAGCTGCATAGTCAGTTTGGTGATGACTTATCTTATGTCTTTACGTAAATACTGTGACACAATATGACATTTTGTGTGACTGTTGTGAACGCCTGACTCCACATTGTTCGCTTGCAATGCCTTCATGACTCGAGGTGCAGAATAGCCGTGTTTCATGGAACTACCTCATGTGTATAAATGCATAAATAGCAGACTGTTGAGGCTGAGTAACTAGGTAGTAACAGGTGGGTCCATCTGTCAAACCGAGGGGCAGTGACCACTCAAAAAGATATTCCAAATTATGCATGCAGTGCACGCCAAAACCAGTTATTGTACGAACTAAAAACGCAGCCATCGCCTACGCCAATCTCGTCGGTTTTTGACGTTAAATTATAGTTGGGCAAAAACGTAATACATAGCGTAACAGTACAACATAGCAACAAGAAGTTGCCGTTACCGGGTAAAAAGTGACCAAAAAGACGGCATAGCTGATTCACATTCACCGCATTCACTCGTGACGTTTCGATGCGGACGGCCTCACAATCCACTGCAGTTTTTATCTGCAATGAATTCATCATCCGTGCAACGCATCAATCACGGCAGGAAAACAAGCCGATTGCGCCGGCTGTTGCATGACTCTGCTGTATACCGGCCGTGATTCGGCTGTATACCGGGTCCGGGGACAGGCGGTGCTGCAGCTGGGGTCGGCCGATACACACGCACCTGGCGTACACGCAGCGGCAGCGCCGCCGCCGCCGCCGCAGCTCGCAGCTCGCTCGGGCCGAACCGGTACAGCGTCAGGGTGCGGCTGCGTGCGGCCAGCGCCCGCCCTAAACACGGGGCTCTGCAGCAGACTCCGAGCCAGGGGTGACGGCGGCCGGTGGAGAGCTGCTGCCGCCGCAGACAGGTCGTGACCGCCGCGGGAGACCGGCCGGGTCGCCCTCCCTGGAGCTGCTGCCGCCGCAGACAGGTCGTGACCGCCGCGGGGGACCGGCCGGGTCGCCCTCCCTGGAGCTGCTGCCGCCGCAGACAGGTCGTGACCGCCGCGGGAGACCGGCCGGGTCGCCCTCCCTGGAGCTGCTGCCGCCGCAGACAGGTCGTGACCGCCGCGGGGGACCGGCCGGGTCGCCCTCCCGTCGCCAGCAGTGAAGCGGAGAGCCGCCGCAGACGGCACGCCCGTCCCTGCCGTCCCCGCCCACTCTCGCCCCGGGTGTGCACACGCCCAGCTGTTTGTCCCTCGCTGCTCCCCGGGTGGACCGGGCCGAGACAAACCTGCTGGAGGCGACCCACCCTCGGCGACGCCCACCTCAGCGGGTAGAAGAGCCGTGGGAAGATTGACGTCTTCCGTCGTGCCCCGGGAGACCGCAGGGACCTCGCCTCTGAACACTGGAGTGGAGCACCACACCCTGCGCCGCCTAGCTCAGGTCATCCACCACAGCAGCGCAGCGACAGGAGGGGATAGTTGTTCATTTGCACCAGGTGAACCGGAGCGTCGCCGGCACCGGCGCCTCCCCAGCTCCAGACGTCCACCACAGCAGCGCAGCGACGGGAGGAGATCCTTAGCACCAGGTGAACCGGAGCGTCGCCGCCACCGGCGCCGCCCCAGCCGGCCGTGACGGCTGACTTCCGACCGTCGGCCGGGACCGCTGGAAATGAAAGCCAAGTCTCCGCCGTGCCGGGGCGGCAGGGGCGGCCGGCGGTGGTGGAGACCTCCAGGTCACACTGGCTGGGTCAAAGCCGTGCCGAGGACCAAGCGGCGGCCGGCGGTGGTGGGACTCCAGGTCAAGCCGGCTGGGTCAGAGCCGTGCCGAGGACCAAGCGGCGGCCGGCGGTGGTGGGACTCCAGGTCAAGCCGGCTGGGTCAGAGCCGTGCCGAGGACCAAGCGGCGGCCGGCGGTGGTGGGACTCCAGGTCAAGCCGGCTGGGTCAGAGCCGTGCCGAGGACCAAGCGGCGGCCGGCGGTGGTGGGACTCCAGGTCAAGCCGGCTGGGTCAGAGGACCGAGCGGCGGCGGCCGGCGGGGCGCGGAGTCCGCTCAGTCTGCAGCACCACCCTGCATACTGATGCTGAGACTGCCTGGGGCCGGCGTGCAGCGCACTTTGTCTGATCGCCGGACCCGTTACCTCGGTCGACTGACACTCGGCCCGCCGGCATGGCTTGGTACGGCGGCAGGCTCTGGGCCACCGACGCCCCACGCGCTCCGCTCCGCCCGGCATGGCTTGGTACGGCGGCAGGCCCTGGGCCACCGACGCCCCAGGCGCTCCGCTCCGCCCGGCCGGCCGGCATGGCTTGGTACGGCGGCAGGCTCTGGGCCACCGACGCCCCAGACGCTCCGCTCCGCCCGGCCGGCCGGCATGGCTTGGTACGGCGGCAGGCTCTAGGCCACCGACGCCCCACGCGCTCCGCTCCGCCCGGCCGGCCGGCATGGCTTGGTACGGCGGCAGGCTCTGGGCCACCGACGCCCCACGCGCTCCGCTCCGCCCGGCCGGCCGGCATGGCTTGGTACGGCGGCAGGCTCTGGGCCACCGACGCCCCAGACGCTCCGCTCCGCCCGGCCGGCCGGCATGGCTTGGTACGGCGGCAGGCTCTGGGCCACCGACGCCCCAGACGCTCCGCTCCGCCCGGCCGGCCGGCATGGCTTGGTACGGCGGCAGGCTCTGGGCCACCGACGCCCCAGGCGCTCCGCCAGGCCGGCCTACATGGCGAGAGGAGCGGGTGACGCACGCGATGCCCTGCCTCGTTTCTTGCTCCTGGTTTCTTCGTTCAGAGAGTACGCAGAGGCTTAAAACTGATACACGATTTGTTAGTTTGCTCTGAACAGTCATCCTACGGCGTATACAGCAATTAGTGGGATAATTATTGTCACTTAAACCGCAAATGAGTCCTAGAGTTAAATTTAGGCAAGGGCGTGGTCTGCCCACAGAGACCTTAGAAGTTATAAATCGCAAGTGATAGCAAACACCAGGACATTTATTATTCCCGCGGTATATGTGTTGGATCCCACCATTAGCACATTGTGCGCACACAGCCTTCTCTTCCGTCGATATTGAGCGACCTTTCCGGGCGTAAGCGAGCCACAACAATCGAGGCCGGAGCGTGTTCCCCGGGTACCACCATCATTGCATTGTCCGTCAGCACCTGATATGACCTTCCTCTGACGCCTCACACTCGGCCCAATCAGGATGTAATTGTCAGACCTAGATCCCAGCCCAGTCACAAATTATCCAAAACAGTCTCCAAAACCATCATCGCAACCCCGGCAGTCACAAATCATCCCAGACCACCTCCTGTTCCGCTGCCGCCGCCCGCGTGACCTGCCATCCTGCAATACTGCGCCAGGTCGTGCCAAGTCATCCCAGCCGTACCTGGCCGTACCAGGCCGGGTCTGCCGGCTGATGAATGACCTCAGCAGCCGCACGGCAGTCGTCCTAGCGCCGCGACCTCGGCGTCCGTCCCAGCCGACGCCGCGACCTCAGCGTCCGTCCCAGCCGACGTCGCGACCTCGGCGTCCGTCCCAGCCGACGTCGCGACCTCAGCGTCCGTCCCAGCCGACGCCGCGACCTCACAGCCGGCAGAACAGGTTTCTCTCCGGCGGTCCACACACGGCACACGGGCCGTAATCGGCGGACGTGAGACCACGGCAGGCACCGGGTCTGGGTCAGGATAGGACCGGGTCAGGACAGGGCGACACCGGGCCCTGGCCGGGACGGGACTGCCGCGGTCATTCACTCCGCGGCCCGGCGGAGGGCGGCGGAGCAGGGCAGGAGGGGAGGAGGGGAGGCAGACCGGGCAGGTGGCGGGCGGAAGCCGGCAGACAGCCGGCGGCGGGCCCGCCGGGGCTCACGTGCCACCCCAGACCGCACCTGCCGCCGCCGTGGGCGTCTCGGTAGGTTCCGCCGCCGCCGCCACGGGCTGGAACGCAGAGGGGAGGCGGCAGGGGCGGCGGCGGAGGGGAGCTACTCTGCCGTACTCCGGGCACTGCTCAAGGACGCAGCAGACACGAAACAAACAAGCCGGCGGAGTACACTCCGGAATGAGGTCGGTTGCGCCGTGATGCGTCTGGAATTATCCGAAGTCTCCGTCATATCTGTCCTGCAGTGAAGCAGACCGGTGCCCGGCGGCCGCTCAGGGCTCATAGCAGGCCTCACAGGAGGAGGTTAGCGGAGAGTTGATCAGGAACAGGTTCGGCGGTGGATCGGCCTACACCTCATCTTACACGCCCCAGCCTCGGCTGCCGTCTGACCGCCTGTGCGAGGAGGCGACTATGGGTCCGCGGCGCAGCAGGTCATCAGCGGAGGGTGGCGGCTCAGCATGGCGGCCTGATAGGATGTTATTAGCTGCCGAGGGAGATGACGTGTCGGACATTCTCCTCCGGATCCCGCCTCACCTCTCCCCGCCTCACCTAACCCCACGTCAGCAGACAGCCAGGTTAAATGGAGCACAGCACTGATCACCAACGCATACCATTATCTCCGCCAGGAGTACAAGGAGCTCAATCGACAATCGCGAGCCGCCATCCGCGCCGACTGTCGACACCATCTCCAGCAGCAGCTGACCAAGCACGGCCCCACCGGCATGTGGCGAGTACTGAGGCCCATGATTGGATCCAACAAGAGCTCTACACCCATCAGCGGCATCACTGCTGACGCCTTGAACAACTTCTATGTCTCAGTGGCCCCAGACCTGGCCGCCACTGTTCCCGCGCCGTCCAGACCCGTCCACGTGCGTCTGTCCCGAGTCTGTGCCGGTGGTCTGAAAATCCAGCCGATTAGCATGGAGACTCTGTGGGTGATAGTGCAGGGTATGAAATCGTCTGGAACTGAGTGCAGTGATGGGTTCAGTGTTTCAATGATTCAGGACTTTTTCCCTGGATTCGGACATATAGTGCTTGATGTAGTAAATGCTAGCCTGGAGACTGGCAGGGTGCCAGAATCCTGGAAGCACGCCATCATAACTCCCATACCAAAAGGGAAGTTCACTACGTCCGACCCGTCCCGTACGCGGCTTATCTCCATTCTCCCGCCAATCAGCAAAATCGCCGAGCGGGCTGTGCAGCTCCAGCTGACCGAGTATATGGAGACGCACCATTTGCTAAGTGACGCGCAGCACGGTTACCGCAGGCGTCACTCGTGTGAGACCGCTCTGCATGTGGTATCGGACGATATTCTTAGGGCCATGGACTGTGGTGAAATTGCCCTGTGGGCAATGGTTGACCTGTCAAAATGTTTTGACATGGTGCCGCATGATGGGCTGTTGGATAAGTTAGTTCTGTATGGCATTGATCCTTTCTGGCTTGACAATTATCTGAAAGATCACACACAGCAGGTTCAGGTCAGAAACAGTGAGGGCCACTCGGTGCGGTCGTCTGTGAGAACCAACTCAGTGGGTGTGTACCAGGGCGGATCCCTCAGTTGCATTCTGTGGTCCATTTTTGCGAATGATCTATGTCTCCATGTCCCTGAGTCTGTGAAAATTGTTCAGTTCGCAGACGATACCCAAATTTGGACCACTGGTGAAAAGCGAGACCTTCCACTACTTGTAAACCGACTTGAGACCGCTCTCCAGTGTATGTTCGACTGGTTCTGTGAACACGGTATGAAGGTGAACGAGACTAAGACTGAGCTGATGGTCCTGGGCACAAAGCAGATGCTCAGAGATGTCGCCAGTGTCAATGTGCGGTTTAATCAGGCAACGATTACTTCGTCAAACCACGCCCGTAACCTCGGTGTAATTTTCGATCGTAGCCTTGATTTTCAACCGCATGTTGATCAACTCGTACCGAAATGTACCGGAATGTTACTGGCGCTAAACCATGTTAAACACGTCGTTCCCATCGCTACATTGAGGCGCCTCATCACCGCTCTGGTGTTCCCCGTGCTGCAATATTGCATGTCAGTCTATGGCATATGCAACAAGGCACAGGTTCACCGTATCCAGAAGGTGATCAACTTTGCCGCGCGTGTGATTAGTGGGCGCCGAAGGTATGACAGGATATCCGATGTAGCGCGAACGCTCGGCTGGCTTAATGCTGATGAACTCACTACATTCCACCGTGTCATGACTGTACACAAACTGCTTACCAACGACGTACCGAGGCCCCTTGTAAGGACTATAGGTCCAGCCGCGCGCCAACAGCATCGCCACAACACACGGACTGCCGATCTCCGTGTATTGCCGCGCATTCGCACTGAAGCGGGACGCAGTCGTCTGTGCTATAGTGCCGTGAAGGAATACAACAAAGTCTCTAGAAAGCCAGGAATATCCTTCAAAACTGCGGCTAAGCGACACCTCGTTACCTGCCGTGACGCATGAGCGATGTTGTAGTGGACAATTTTTTTGTGTGAATGTATGTGTATGTTTGAATGTTCACCATTGTCACTGTTTTATACCACATTGACGTGCGAAGGCGAAAAGCCACTGAGTACAGTGGACCTGAGCGAATAAACGAATTGAATTGAATTGAATTATCGTGTAGGTAATGTACCGAATACTAGTCCCACGAGTTACAGAAATGCCAATCTGTGGAGCGTGGGGATAGAAAACCAAGAACAGCTGGATATGACACCGGTTTCGCATGAAGCCTAAATGCTGTCGTCCGCACCTCCTCCCAAAAATAGACCAAACTAATATTAATGACGTTCTTCCCAGTTGTCTTACATTTCAAGAACGCCCAACGCTTTCGCCGTCCCAGGTTTTGGCGACATTCATTAAGAACTTAATCCCTCCACTACAACCACAATGACTAATTACATTTACAACTCGTCCAGAAGTGGGCCAACGTTCTCTGTCGAGCCTTAGGGGGGAGGAGGAGTCGGGCGACAGTCCCAGGACAGGACCTGTCCTGGGACGCATTGTATACCTGGTATACAATGTATCAGCGCGGAGGCGGTGGCCTGGACCTCGGTCCGGTGGCGGCTGCCACGGAACACCGCAGACCACAGGTCCGGTACCGCCGGCGGGCTCGGGGTCGCCGCAGCGGTCCGCAGGTCACAGCCGCCCGCCGGACAAACCACAGCAGACGCACAAATGACCGGGTCACGGCGGGATCACTGCGACAGACCCGGGCCGCGACCCGGTCTGAGAACGCCAACGCGCCGTCCTGACCCGAGGACAGTTAGGGGTGACACGTCGACACACGGTGACTGGCGGTGGCAGCGTGTCACTGCGCAGCGCCACAGGCCGCGCTCTATCAGGACATCAGCAGCACGTCCAGCCCGACTGTGTCCTCAGATCAGGTCACATGCCCGCCACGGTAACAGGCACCCTGCCAGTGCACTGTACAGATGCATACAGCACTACACTTGACGTGGCGAGATATACCGTCCCCGGATCCAGCAGAGGGCCAGCTCGTGGTCCAACGGAGCGCCAGCCCGAGGGTAGCAGGTAGCAACAAAGGACCCTGCGGGTCGGGCCCGATCAGGCAGGAATGCGCCACAGGCGGGCGGCGGTTCTGAGGGAGCCACCGGTCGGCTCATAAACATGATGACAGGGCCGTGCGGCGGGGGAGAACGGCTGACGCATAGCTGGACCTGGACGACGCCAGCCTCTGCCGTAAGAAGAGAGGCCGCTGGCAGTGACCAGATGACGACTAGCTGTGTCTTAGACTGATGGAAGGCACGACGCATACGCAGCAGCTGAGACTCAGCTCTAAAGGCGCACACGCTGTTAGAAAACGCAGTTATCCACAGCTTGAGACAACGAACCATAAACGCTTCAGAGAGAAATCGGCACTGGGTTGCTCTTAGTACGGCTATGAGAACTGAACTCCCGCGCGTGGAGACGGTCTCGGAGCTGTAGTGTTGTCTTGGTGTGAAGACGCGGTCCGATCTGTGTTTGGCGTGAAACCGCGGTCCACATGGCCATCGGAGCGAGACCACAGAGGGTCCGCGGAGGACTGTTCTCCACGGCTGGACGACCGCGGCAGCTGGCCGTCGTACACAGCCTCTGTCACGGCAACTCCGGACCGCCGGCATGAGCCTGTCGTCCAGCTGGCCGGCCAGGGAGGACCCCGGGGGCAGACAGGGAGGACCCCGGGGGCAGACAGGGAGGATCCCGGGGGCAGACAGGGCCTCCCCCCCCCACACACACACACATACACCTGGTCCGTGGCCGGCGCCCGGTGGTGATCGGGGCATCGCCTCTCGCCGCACCTGGCGCCGCCGAGCCGCCAGACAGCCTGCACAGACCTCCACTGAATAGATCCAATCAGCGCCGCGCTGACGTCGGAAAATACATCACCGTCCGACGCAGCTTGGGACTATCCGCAGCGGAATCCAGCGAGCGACGCTCGGGTACTCACCGGCCTCTCGGCAGCGGCTGACTCCCACTCGGAACTCCCCGGTCTCGTACCACTGAGTCTCGGACGATCCGAGCGCGCGGCACCACCGCCACCTGCACCACTGGAGCAGCCACTGGAGCCGAGCCGGGCCGGGCCGGGCCGACCGCCGCCGCCGCGCCGCCAGGGGAGCCATCTGGCGGCCGGTCCGGCGACCTCCAGAGGTCAGAGGAGCGGCCCAGCACGTCCTCCGGAGGCCGTCAGCTGGTCCGACCCGGCCGGCCCGGTGGCACAAGAGCGGGCTCCGGGGATTACAGCAGGATACTATAAACATGAACTGGCCGCTGGATGCTAGCAGGTTGGTAGTAGGAGACACTGGATGTGGAAAAGTTGTAGTTCAAAGGAGCAACTGCGCGGGAAATCGGCTTCTGGAAGATGTGGCACGTGCTGGGATCAGTAGCGAAAGAAGCTCTCCATGCAGGCAGAGGAGCACACAGATGCGCAGTGGTCTATAGATTCACCTTAACAAATCCATCGTTGCCACATCCAGCTCAGTTAGAAGAAGACCGTTATCGTAAGCAAGTCATTGTCTCAGCAAGTAAGAACCGAGAGCGGTTTGAACGCAGACAGTACGTTGTTCTATATCATTGTGCTAAAACCATTGCGAAATCGACACTTTAAATTTTGCACGGATTATCATTCCTGATACGCCACGCCAATCAACGAGGATCATACGTGAGATGGAACTACGTCACCGTTTGGAAAAAAAACATATATTTAAGTGTCCACGGCTGTCTCAGCAGTTCGGAAGGAAAGGTCCTGATCCACTGATCCACTGGTCCACTGATCAAAGCGGTCAAAATGAGCAAGCAGTTTGTGTGACGATTGCGGCGTTCACGCCTACTGCCACGCCAACTTCCAGCTAGTTAGCGCTGCGGTAAACGGCAAAGGTAATGTTTATTGTTTTAGGTAATGAAAGGGTTACATCGAAGACGAAGAAGGCAGCAAAATGTCACACGTTATCATTCGGAGCCTACGAACAACGCAATGGAGTTTCAGAGTGCCAAACATTTAGCGTGCGCAGCAGGAACATACTATATGTGTAGACACTGCGTCGGTCGGGGAAAACTGTGGCCACGTCAGGCCAAACAGTGGTTTGTCTTGTCGGACGGTGGGCCTCAGCGCAGCCTATTGGGTTAGTCGCCGTGTCCGGCAGCTTATTGGGTTAGTCGCCGTGTCCGGCAGCCTATTGGGTTAGTCGCCGTGTCCGGCAGCCTATTGGGTTAGTCGCCGTGTCCGGCAGCCTATTGGGTCAGTCGCCGTGTCCGGTTAGTCGCCGTGTCCGGCAGCCTATTGGGTTAGTCGCCGTCTCCGGCAGCCTATTGGGTTAGTCGCCGTCTCCGGCAGCCTATTGGGTTAGTCGCCGTGTCCGGCAGCCTATTGGGTTAGTCGCCGTCTCCGGCAGCCTATTGGGTTAGTCGCCGTGTCCGGCAGCCTATTGGGTTAGTCGCCGTGTCCGGCAGCCTATTGGGTCAGTCGCCGTCTCCGGCAGCCTATTGGGTTAGTCGCCGTGCCCGGCAGCCTATTGGGTTAGTCGCAGTGTCCGGCAGCCTATTGGGTCAGTCGCCGTGTCCGGTTAGTCGCCGTGTCCGGCAGCCTATTGGGTCAGTCGCCGTGTCCGGTTAGTCGCCGTGTCCGGCAGCCTATTGGGTTAGTCGCCGTCTCCGGCAGCCTATTGGGTTAGTCGCCGTGTCCGGCAGCCTATTGAGTTAGTCGCCGTCTCCGGCAGCCTATTGGGTTAGTCGCCGTGCCCGGCAGCCTATTGGGTTAGTCGCCGTGTCCGGTTAGTCGCCGTATCCGGCAGCCTATTGGGTTATTCGCCGTCTCCGGCAGGTTAGCCCAGTTACAGCCGTTTGGAGGCCGCACAGAGGGGCGTCCGTCGCCCTCGATCACATGCACATTAAACACGAGCCGAGTGGGAGGGGTGCCGCCGCCCTCAGTCACATGAACATTGAACACGAGCCGAGGGGAGGGGCGCCGCCGCCCTCAGTCACATGAACACGGCACAGTGCAGAGCCACACCTCCCGCGGCACCCATCAGCCACAGGTGGGACCGAAGGTGCGTCAGATCTACTGCGCCCGTCTCGACATCATTCCGGCAATGAAGAGTCACGTTTATCTTAGTTCGTGTGGACATCAGCAATAGCGAAAGGTGACGTCAATACAGCCTCAGTGTGACGTTGGAGGATGGGTGACGTCAGCGTGACGTCAAGGCTGCATGACGCACATTATACATCTCGAATGCTAAACATAAGAAACGCGAACAAAAATAATTGAATACACAAAGACATGCATTGAAGTGAGAGGAATTATTTTACAACCATAACATCAGCATATACTTAACATAAAAGTGAGCGAACTTCTAAAATGGGACATAGCCAATACAAACGTTATAGCAAACGGTGCCTTTTGTAATGACATCACAACCGCAGACTGCACAAACCTTTTTTCAGGATAAACTTAATCGAGGATATAGGTCGGCTTTGCTCTTCATGTAGGTAAATGGTAGTGAGAACAGGAGTAGGAAAAGGAATCCGGCGCTGTTGCCGCATTTTCCTGATGATATTTATTGTATTTATTATATATTTACGCATGCGCCCCGAGCAATGCCCTCGAATTAAAATAAGAGGCAGCAGCACGACTTTTTTTGCACGTGTTGTCCCAGAAAGGCAATGGATGCCTGTCCAGTAATGCCAATGTGGAGATAATTACTACAATACACCAGCGCGCCAGTACACCGCTGCACAGTGCACTGCAGTGACTAGTGATAGGTACAGTGACTCACGGTGAAATCAATATACAGTCGGACGTCGGAAATACCGGCGCTGGCGTAAGAACTTACTACAGCGGTCTCGAACAAAGACCTTACAAAAGCACACAAGGGGAGTACTGAGCGATACATCTTGAAAGATCCCATCCTACAGGACAGGGTACCTCGCTCAAGACAATTCAACGCTAAACAAATGTTCCATTGTCCTAGGATGTTTAAGATCTGCCGAATCTCACTTGGCAATGACAAATAACGTGACGTATTCAGATTAATATCTTCAGAAACACTCCAAGCATAAGCAACGAGTGCAGCATAAGCAACGAGTGCCCCACGCAGATCCATACCTAAGGTGACCTGACCACTGACCACTGACCACTGACCACCGACCAGCTCTGCAGCACCAACAGGCGGCTGGCAGTCAATGGAAGCCCCGGGTCGGACTGACAGCTCGGCCAGTTGATAGCCGGACCGGGCGGGGCGGGGCGGGGCGGAGCGGGGCGGAGCGGGGCGGTGTCCGGCGGGCAGCAGGGTTCCGCGAACTCTCCTCTCGCCGGGCGCCGAGACCGTGGCACGGTTCGTGCTCCGCTGCTGACGGCTCCTCGCGGCGGCTGGAGCAGCGCTGACCTGGCCAGCGACCTGGAGAGATGGACCCAGAGTTGAGCTGGCCCCTGACTGGGAAGCCTGCACCAAGCGCTGAGCTGACACGGTTTGTGACCGGAATGACTGGACCCAGTGCTGACCTGACCCGTCACCCGACCAGCGACTGCCACGTGGGCACCGCGGATACAGTCAGTCGGGATTCGGCAGTTGACGGATACGTGGGACTGGGAACACATGTTCAGGACGGTGGAACCGTATCGAAACGCTATTAGAAAGTCGCCGCTACGACAGGCAGCGGCATGTATAGTGTGATGTTCGCCACAGCCAGCAGCCGAATGTGTGGGGCCTGCCGTGTGATGTCCCTCTGGTAGAGTGATGTTCGCCAAAGCCAGCAGCCGAATGTGTTGGGCCTGCCGTGTGATGTCCCTCTGGTAGTGATGTTCGCCACAGCCAGCAGCCGAATGTGTGGGCCTGCCGTGTGATGGCCCTCAGTTTACGCTGCTCGCTCTGACGCAACACGCCTCTCAGAAGCGGATAAGCTGTTCAGTGTTGACCACAGCTACTACCAGCTACAGGCAGGCGTACCATACACATACGGCAAGTCATACACGCAGCTCAACAGGGCACAACTAAGTGCTGGATTAGGCCCAAGGTTCTCAGTCCACGGTCGAGCAGAGAATGCTATAATTAGACAATCAATGCGACTAACAGCTTTGCAATGGGCGTTTTTGTCCAGGTTTTTATCGCCGTGATTCCCCATTGAAATCAATTAACCAAAGCTAACCCATACACGAGATAATTGGCTAATTAATGGCAGTTGGACAAGTCGTTGGCTCCACAATTAGTCTGGATTACTACATCTCGCGACGGAGAACACCAAGAACGGCATGTTTAACCAGAACAGCCACTGATTCTGCAAGCACGTAACTTCTGTTCACAACCTGGCCCAGTGGCCAAATAATGGAGCACCGATAACGCTATCGAAGACAGTACTGCTCATAGATGGAAACATTCACCTTCCGGACTTAAGTGTCTCTTCCAAAGAGAAGAGAAGATGCTGAAGACTCGTTTTCTGACTTGAGCATAATGATAAAGATAATTCAGTTATTTCATCACTCTTAACCTCGACCAGATATTAATATGGTGGACAGACTTACTATTTTAATGTCACTGTGGTTAACACCTTCACTTGTCAGGTTGCTCCACCGCAGTGTCCAGAAGGCTGGTGGCAGAATTAATCCGACACAAGACCTGTTCACCCGCCTAAAAACCTGACCGGGCACGACGAAAGCTACGGGCCACCTTGCTCTCGAGACCTACTTATCGGTGTTAAGCAGCGTCCTGGCGTTCCCCAGCCCGACAGTCAGACCCCAGCAGTCAAGGTCCGCACGACAAGTGCGACAGCCCGCCGCTGAAGACGGCGCGGACGACAGGTGGTCTTACAGGCCGTCTTACACGACGAACGCTTACGAAAACCGCCGGCGGCGGTACGGCGGAGCATCATCTTCGCCATCATCTTCTTCTCCATCATCTTCTTTTCCATCATCTTCTTCGCCATCATCTTCTTCGCCATCATCTTCTTCGCCATCATCATCTTCGCAATCATCTTCACAATCAGGCGGAGCATCATCTTCGCCGATGACGATGCAGCTCGGAGACGCGACGAGTTGGGGAGTCCGGGGCCCGCGGGCAGAGACGACACAGCATCTTAGAAGCGACGCCAACACGCGGAGAAGACGTTTTGCACTGTTACACAGGACAGAGCGGCCTCTCGGGCCTTTCTCCCTTGGTCGGCGGGCGCCGGTTTCCCAATTGGTGATGACTAAGCCTTTCGGGGTGGCGATATGTGGTAGCTGAAAGGAGCAAGGTCACGGCAGGCCGTGGGCTCCTGAATGGCAGCTCACACAACTGCAGCGTAACGTTCCGATATTGTGAGTGTGGCCATGTTGAACAGGGAGCGGCGGGGGGCGCATTGTCCCAGATAGGCCGGGCCAAGCTAATGATTAACACGTCTCAGCTCGATGAACCTTTCGTTCTCCGCCGCCGCTGTGAGGTGTTAAAGACTGCCGACAAGATACAAGCTGTTAGTAATTGTGAATATAGGTAATCAGGTGACCATTTGATATTAAACGTGGTGCAGCAGAAGGCGTCATCAGCATATTTGGGCATTCACATAAATTACCACCACAGACCTTGATTGCATGTTTCACTTTACTAAGCATTGTTTGTTTTACATTGCAATTATTAGAGATATTTATCATAATACATCATTCAAACACGCCCTATCACATGAAACGCTCGTCATACCTCATGACAGCGAGATACCTGCAATTATAATCATGCTGTGTTCGTGGCATATTTTCATGCTCTCGCACCATGATGGGCAAAACGAGCCTGCCATGGCTCCAATCACGATCAGCCTTAGTTAATGCCACGCACGATTCAGCGTGAGGCGCCGATTTAAGTTCACTCCACACACCCATTTCTTATCCTTTCTCTCTCTCTGATCGTGAGAACAAGGGGTGACCGTAACGGATTTGTACTCATAACTTGTTTGCTAATCGAACATTGCAATTCAAACACTGAGTTCCCAACTCCTAAATCACACCTCACCCAGCACTCGGCCGACTCGACCCTCCTGGTTCCGGTCCTGCCTGCAGTATCTCCACATCGGAACATTAGGCTGCCAGCGACGCACCGCGAGCGGGCTCGACCCGAGGCTCTCAGAGCACAGTTGAGCAACACCGCACACCACGCAGACAATCTGTTAACCCGTCGACCTACAGAGATCGAACTGAGAGTATAACTGTACCGGCCTTTAGCCCACTCCGAAATATGATCGGTATGCAAACGCCTCGTTTACACACGCTGCTGGCAGTTCATTCCGCAGCCGTTTGAGATTGCGACAGGGGATCGCCGGTTAATTCTCAGCGACTAAAGCGCCATTACCACGGAGCTGAGTGGTGATCGAAAACCACCTGCAGAGCCCACACCAGTCGCCGACATCAGTAGAACGAAACTGTGGAACTGGGAACCCCACTCAGAGCCGAAGCTGATTCACGAACTAGAAGCAACAAGCGTATTTTCCAAATCACGTCTGCGTGACCGTGACCAGAGGTTTCTTGCGACACGACCGGCAGCCCGGGCTCCGCCTCTCGCAGAGCGGACCGACTGTAGGCCAGCTTTCCGCCCGGTCACGGTCATTCCCTCCGATCGGAGCGGGCCCGACGCCACGGCGGAAGTGGGGTGATCGGACCGGCCGAGTTTAGCCGAACTTAATCGGAAATCACCTGCTCGGCAGCATTCGCATGGCCGCGTGCAATCGTGCAGCGTGCAGCGTGCAGCGTGCAATCGTGCAGCGTGTGCACGGTAAAACTGCTGCCGATGGCGACTAATGGTTCGGCGCGGCGAATCCCGAGATCAGAGCGGGATCGAATGTAACGCAACACGACCCGCTTTCATCGGCTGTCGTGCAAAACCAGCCACACGGGAAAACGTGCTGAGAGAGCTCTTACACAACAAACATTCTGAAGAAAAAACAGGTGTTCTGGCAGTAATTAAAAAAAAGGAAATAAAAACAGGTTTGAATAGTTAATGTTGCACAGTGCTGACTTGAATCTTCAACCAAATCGGCTTCAGAATGTCAAACGTAAATGATCGTTAAATTTAATTCATTTAATTTGATCCATTAACAAGCACTCTGGAGGGGGCATTTTGACAGGTCTCCTGCTTTTCTCGGTTGGATCCTTGGTTCATGACCTTTTCAGATGTAAAGGTGCATAACTGCCCAAAATATTTTAGGAACCAAAAACTGAGCCTCTGCAATTCTCCCAGCGCGCAATGTTCAGAGGCCCCCACGGCCTGTGATAAGCTGAAGTCTATGGCAAATGACCACCATTTTTCAGATAGCCACTCACCGTTAGATTGCCAAGTCTTGCATGAAGCTCTACCGTGATCAGAAAGCTTTCCCGAATCACCTGGCTCATGCAGCTGATGTTTGCCACATTCGGCTGACATAACGACTTCCCATATAACTGCAGCGGAATCGTGACTCTCCTGAGAGACATTTCACGAGGGCCGCATTAAAGCACGCCGGCGCGGCAAACCGGCCGTTCCAGCCCGGTGGCAACGCCCTCGTCTCGGGGCGACATAAGTTACCGGCGGGTCTGCATGTAGCAGCGAACCGTCCGCAGTAGCCGCCCAACAACACGTGGCCATATTACACCTCCACTGCCGAGGCATGGCAGAGCGGAGCAGCGTGGAGCGGGGGCTGCACGGTGTAATGCGCATGTCATGCATATGCATGCCAGTGACGACCGCATTACCTGGGTATGATTGCGCTCTGAGGTGACCTTGGGCGCGTGGCTGACCGCCGGACGGGCTGCCGAGCTCTGTCAGAGGCCAGGTGTGGCTGGGCAGCTGCCGTGTGCTCAGCTGTCTGCTGCCCAGTCACCCAGCTCCTGTCCAGTCACCGGCACTGCGATCAGAGCAAACATCTGCTCCCGCAAAAACGGCAACGTGCACGGATTGTCCATGAAATTGTCATGTCAGGAGAGAATTTCCGGGCAATCGAAAATGGCTGCACAGTGTAAACAAATATACGGAGAGAAACGGAAATGATATTCATATCCCATTTGACAGAAGGAGCACCTATTTTTTTGTGCGAGTTCTTAGAAAATCCCGTTTCAGACGGGCGGAGTTTTCAGCAATACTGCGTTGGACATTTACAGCTTTTGGGGGAATTATAGGGACTTTAATCACCCAACTCCACGTGCTGGGTAAATTACAGCTTTGAATTTGGCGCTGAAACGAAATCATTCGGACGCTTACTTGGGTTTACGAAAGCCGAAGAGCTCGACTTGGCCTCTACCGCAAACCGTAGAGCTCGGTTTTGATTTCACATAGCGACTGTTGCAAAAACTGCTACGAACAACGGCCGTCACGGCACGACCGGAGACCGTGGCTCGTCTTTCAGCGGAGACCGGGGCTCGTCTGTCGGAGGAAACCCGAGTCGTGTTCCAGCCAGGGCCAGACTGCTGACTTTCAGCTGTATTCCAGGTCAGGGTACCCGCACGGGGTCCCGTAAAGGTGTTCCCGAGTGCGCACTGCACAGTCACTCTGGTCCGGGCTCAAAGCAGTTGTGACAGCAGTGTCGAGTAGTGACAATTGCTCAGAAATAGCAGCTGTTATATAAAATCCGCAAGTATAAAAGCCGACGATGTCGGGAAGTGAACGGCAATGGAGGAATGCGTCTTACGCGACATAGGACGAAACTCCATCAACCAGGTATAGACGTGCGGTATGCTTATTGGGTTGGATTCCAAGGACTAGGGAATAGCGAAAACAAGATAACCACACGTTCAATCGTGCGACTGATCAGATTTGAAAGTACAACACCATTGCTGTTCACGGGCTGGAACTACGGAGTTGAAGAAGTCGGCACGAAAGACACATTATTTGCACATGTGTTTGCACAAAAAGTTATGTTCACAGCCCGATCGTGATAAAGCGATAATACAATAAAACGTTTCCCGACTACTCAGTTCCAGCATGACACGGGAAAGGCCACACCTGACGAGTAATCTCTTATTTATCACCCCGACACTACCCCATACAGCCATAATTGAGTCAAATTCACGTCCCCGGCTGATGGGAGGTGCGAGCCGAAGGTCAGGCGTGCCATTATTCCCCGCCGACTGTGGCGCGAATCGGACGATGACTGGTGGCGACAGATTCAACACTCCACCTGGCGCACAGTCACCATAATATCAGGGCCCGGTCGGCACCCACAGAAGACCCCGCGCTGAAACAAAGCCAGCACGTGGTGCCCTGGGGCGACCAGCAGCTCCCTGCCCCCAGTCCCGAGGCCGCGCTGAAACAAAGCCAGCACGTGGTGCCCTGGGGCGGCCAGCAGCTCCCTACCACCAGCCCGCCCGACGCCGGCCGGTGACGAGCGATTGCTGCCGCGGACGGCCGTAGCGCGATATCGATAATAATGACAGACTGCGATGTACGCACCGCACTTCGCACACACCACTGCCAAGTCGGGCGCCGGCGGGTCGGACGGGGTTGCAAAACACAGCCCGGCCCGGGTGTTGTCCGTCAGCCTTTGTGTGGAGTAAAACCGCTGAGTAATCGTCGTACGGCCGGGAGGACGACTTAGTATGCAACGTAGCCGGGCCGCGGCACTCAGGCGAGTGATAAAAGATTGTGACGCCATGGCAAGTATTCTGCCAAACGACTTCTGCGTCGGTACGATGACGCTACAGAAAAAGGCGTGAATGCGATTGTGAGAGAAACGTTTGTTTGACAGAGGCGGATATATAAATCTGGCGGTAGAAAGCTCTGATGCGACCCAGCTGGCAACAAAGGCAATTCATCTGATACAAACAGCTCTCCAAGGCTAGAGACCGAAGGTGCACCTGCTGATACTTGATGTGAGCTCTATGGATGCGGAAACAGCTCATTTCAGCACCCTGGTGTTGGTACGTTTAAGAGGAAGTTCAGTATTTAGCTCCTACTTATAATCATTTGAAGCTTTGTAAGTGAAATTGGGAGCGGAAAGGGAAAGGCAATTGGAGACAACAGCTGAACCGGAATAAACAGTTTTTGCTTTCAGCTTTACGTCTGTTTCACATGTTGTGTCTCCCATTCAACCCTGGGAACACGCTCACACGGCGGTTTCCTCTCAAACGCGAATCGGCGCGACCCAGAGGGCCACATCAGCGGAATAGTAGCCTCGCAGAGGGATAGTAGCCTCGCAGGGGGATAGTAGCCTCGCAGAGGGATAGTAGCCTCGCAGAGGGATAGTAGCCTCGCAGGGGGATAGTAGCCTCGCAGGGGGATAGTAGCCTCGCAGGGGGATAGTAGCCTCGCAGGGGGATAGTAGCCTGGCAGGGGGATAGTAGCCTGGCAGGGGGATAGTAGCCTCGCAGAGGGATAGTAGCCTGGCAGGGGGATAGTAGCCTCGCAGAGGGATAGTAGCCTCGCAGGGGGATAGTAGCCTGGCAGGGGGATAGTAGCCTGGCAGGGGGATAGTAGCCTCGCAGAGGGATAGTAGCCTGGCAGGGGGATAGTAGCCTCGCAGAGGGATAGTAGCCTCGCAGAGGGATAGTAGCCTCGCAGGGGGATAGTAGCCTGGCAGGGGGATAGTAGCCTCGCAGGGGGATAGTAGCCTGGCAGGGGGATAGTAGCCTCGCAGGGGGATAGTAGCCTCGCAGGGGGATAGTAGCCTCGCAGGGGGATAGTAGCCTCGCAGCGGTATAGTAGCCTCGCAGGGGGATAGTAGCCTCGCAGGGGATAGTAGCCTGGCAGGGGGATAGTAGCCTCGCAGAGGGATAGTAGCCTCGCAGGGGGATAGTAGCCTCGCAGGGAGATAGTAGCCTGGCAGGGGATAGTAGCCTCGCAGGGGGATAGTAGCCTCGCAGGGGGATAGTAGCCTCGCAGGGAGATAGTAGCCTCGCAGGGGGATAGTAGCCTCGCAGGGGGATAGTAGCCTCGCAGGGGGATAGTAGCCTCGCAGGGGATAGTAGCCTCGCAGGGGGATAGTAGCCTGGCAGGGAGATAGTAGCCTCGCAGGGGGATAGTAGCCTCGCAGGGGGATAGTAGCCTGGCAGGGGGATAGTAGCCTCGCAGGGGGATAGTAGCCTCGCAGGGGGATAGTAGCCTCGCAGCGGTATAGTAGCCTCGCAGGGGGATAGTAGCCTCGCAGGGGGATAGTAGCCTCGCAGGGGGATAGTAGCCTCGCAGGGGGATAGTAGCCTCGCAGGGGATAGTAGCCTGGCAGGGGGATAGTAGCCTCGCAGGGGTATAGTAGCCTCGCAGGGAGGATAGCAGCCTCGCAGGGGGATAGTAGCCTCGCAGGGGGATAGTAGCCTCGCAGAGGGATAGTAGCCTCGCAGGGGGATAGTAGCCTCGCAGGGGATAGTAGCCTCGCAGGGGATAGTAGCCTCGCAGGGGGATAGTAGCCTGGCAGGGGGATAGTAGCCTCGCAGGGAGATAGTAGCCTCGCAGAGGGATAGTAGCCTCGCAGAGGGATAGTAGCCTGGCAGGGGGATAGTAGCCTCGCAGGGGATAGTAGCCTTGCAGAGGGATAGTAGCCTCGCAGAGGGATAGTAGCCTGGCAGGGGGATAGTAGCCTCGCAGGGGGATAGTAGCCTGGCAGGGGGATAGTAGCCTCGCAGGGGATAGTAGCCTGGCAGGGGATAGTAGCCTGGCAGGGGGATAGTAGCCTGGCAGGGGGATAGTAGCCTCGCAGAGGGATAGTAGCCTCGCAGGGGATAGTAGCCTCGCAGGGGGATAGTAGCCTCGCAGGGGGATAGTAGCCTCGCAGGGGGATAGTAGCCTCGCAGATGGATAGTAGCCTCGCAGGGGGATAGTAGCCTCGCAGGGGGATAGTAGCCTCGCAGGGGGATAGTAGCCTCGCAGGGGGATAGTAGCCTCGCAGGGGGATAGTAGCCTGGCAGGGGATAGTAGCCTCGCAGGGGGATAGTAGCCTCGCAGGGGGATAGTAGCCTCGCAGGGAGATAGTAGCCTCGCAGGGGGATAGTAGCCTGGCAGGGGGATAGTAGCCTCGCAGAGGGATAGTAGCCTGGCAGGGGGATAGTAGCCTCGCAGGGGGATAGTAGCCTCGCAGGGGGATAGTAGCCTGGCAGGGGGATAGTAGCCTCGCAGGGGGATAGTAGCCTCGCAGGGGGATAGTAGCCTGGCAGGGGGATAGTAGCCTCGCAGGGGGATAGTAGCCTCGCAGCGGTATACTAGCCTCGCAGGGGGATAGTAGCCTCGCAGGGGGATAGTAGCCTCGCAGGGGGATAGTAGCCTCGCAGGGGGATAGTAGCCTCGCAGGGGGATAGTAGCCTCGCAGAGGGATAGTAGCCTCGCAGGGGGATAGTAGCCTCGCAGGGGGATAGTAGCCTGGCAGAGGGATAGTAGCCTCGCAGGGGGATAGTAGCCTCGCAGGGAGATAGTAGCCTCGCAGGGGGATAGTAGCCTGGCAGGGGGATAGTAGCCTCGCAGAGGGATAGTAGCCTCGCAGGGGATAGTAGCCTCGCAGGGGATAGTAGCCTCGCAGGGGGATAGTAGCCTGGCAGGGGGATAGTAGCCTGGCAGGGGGATAGTAGCCTCGCAGAGGGATAGTAGCCTCGCAGGGGGATAGTAGCCTCGCAGCGGTATAGTAGCCTGGCAGGGGGATAGTAGCCTCGCAGAGGGATAGTAGCCTCGCAGGGGATAGTAGCCTCGCAGGGGGATAGTAGCCTCGCAGAGGGATAGTAGCCTCGCAGGGGGATAGTAGCCTCGCAGGGGATAGTAGCCTGGCAGGGGGATAGTAGCCTCGCAGGGGGATAGTAGCCTCGCAGGGGGATAGTAGCCTCGCAGGGGGATAGTAGCCTCGCAGGGGGATAGTAGCCTGGCAGGGGGATAGTAGCCTCGCAGGGGGATAGTAGCCTGGCAGGGGGATAGTAGCCTCGCAGGGGGATAGTAGCCTCGCAGGGGGATAGTAGCCTCGCAGGGGGATAGTAGCCTCGCAGCGGTATAGTAGCCTCGCAGGGGGATAGTAGCCTCGCAGGGGATAGTAGCCTGGCAGGGGGATAGTAGCCTCGCAGAGGGATAGTAGCCTCGCAGGGGGATAGTAGCCTCGCAGGGAGATAGTAGCCTGGCAGGGGATAGTAGCCTCGCAGGGGGATAGTAGCCTCGCAGGGGGATAGTAGCCTCGCAGGGAGATAGTAGCCTCGCAGGGGGACAGTAGCCTCGCAGGGGGATAGTAGCCTCGCAGGGGGATAGTAGCCTCGCAGGGGATAGTAGCCTCGCAGGGGGATAGTAGCCTGGCAGGGAGATAGTAGCCTCGCAGGGGGATAGTAGCCTCGCAGGGGGATAGTAGCCTGGCAGGGGGATAGTAGCCTCGCAGGGGGATAGTAGCCTCGCAGGGGGATAGTAGCCTCGCAGCGGTATAGTAGCCTCGCAGGGGGATAGTAGCCTCGCAGGGGGATAGTAGCCTCGCAGGGGGATAGTAGCCTCGCAGGGGGATAGTAGCCTCGCAGGGGATAGTAGCCTGGCAGGGGGATAGTAGCCTCGCAGGGGTATAGTAGCCTCGCAGGGAGGATAGCAGCCTCGCAGGGGGATAGTAGCCTCGCAGGGGGATAGTAGCCTCGCAGAGGGATAGTAGCCTCGCAGGGGGATAGTAGCCTCGCAGGGGATAGTAGCCTCGCAGGGGATAGTAGCCTCGCAGGGGGATAGTAGCCTGGCAGGGGGATAGTAGCCTCGCAGGGAGATAGTAGCCTCGCAGAGGGATAGTAGCCTCGCAGAGGGATAGTAGCCTGG
Organism: Chirona hameri; assembly: GCA_036785665.1. Lineage (NCBI taxonomy): Eukaryota > Metazoa > Arthropoda > Thecostraca > Balanomorpha > Balanidae > Chirona > Chirona hameri. Next base: position 188,837 of record JAXIVJ010000550.1, read on the forward strand.
CAGGGGGATAGTAGCCTCGCAGGGGATAGTAGCCTCGCAGAGGGATAGTAGCCTCGCAGAGGGATAGTAGCCTGGCAGGGGGATAGTAGCCTCGCAGGGGGATAGTAGCCTGGCAGGGGGATAGTAGCCTCGCAGGGGATAGTAGCCTGGCAGGGGATAGTAGCCTGGCAGGGGGATAGTAGCCTGGCAGGGGGATAGTAGCCTCGCAGAGGGATAGTAGCCTCGCAGGGGATAGTAGCCTCGCAGGGGGATAGTAGCCTCGCAGGGGGATAGTAGCCTCGCAGGGGGATAGTAGCCTCGCAGATGGATAGTAGCCTCGCAGGGGGATAGTAGCCTCGCAGGGGGATAGTAGCCTCGCAGGGGGATAGTAGCCTCGCAGGGGGATAGTAGCCTCGCAGGGGGATAGTAGCCTGGCAGGGGATAGTAGCCTCGCAGGGGGATAGTAGCCTCGCAGGGGGATAGTAGCCTCGCAGGGAGATAGTAGCCTCGCAGGGGGATAGTAGCCTGGCAGGGGGATAGTAGCCTCGCAGAGGGATAGTAGCCTGGCAGGGGGATAGTAGCCTCGCAGGGGGATAGTAGCCTCGCAGGGGGATAGTAGCCTGGCAGGGGGATAGTAGCCTCGCAGGGGGATAGTAGCCTCGCAGGGGGATAGTAGCCTGGCAGGGGGATAGTAGCCTCGCAGGGGGATAGTAGCCTCGCAGCGGTATAGTAGCCTCGCAGGGGGATAGTAGCCTCGCAGGGGGATAGTAGCCTCGCAGGGGGATAGTAGCCTCGCAGGGGGATAGTAGCCTCGCAGGGGGATAGTAGCCTCGCAGGGGGATAGTAGCCTCGCAGAGGGATAGTAGCCTCGCAGGGGGATAGTAGCCTCGCAGGGGGATAGTAGCCTGGCAGAGGGATAGTAGCCTCGCAGGGGGATAGTAGCCTCGCAGGGAGATAGTAGCCTCGCAGGGGGATAGTAGCCTGGCAGGGGGATAGTAGCCTCGCAGAGGGATAGTAGCCTCGCAGGGGATAGTAGCCTCGCAGGGGATAGTAGCCTCGCAGGGGGATAGTAGCCTGGCAGGGGGATAGTAGCCTGGCAGGGGGATAGTAGCCTCGCAGAGGGATAGTAGCCTCGCAGGGGGATAGTAGCCTCGCAGCGGTATAGTAGCCTGGCAGGGGGATAGTAGCCTCGCAGAGGGATAGTAGCCTCGCAGGGGATAGTAGCCTCGCAGGGGGATAGTAGCCTCGCAGAGGGATAGTAGCCTCGCAGGGGGATAGTAGCCTCGCAGGGGATAGTAGCCTGGCAGGGGGATAGTAGCCTCGCAGGGGGATAGTAGCCTCGCAGGGGGATAGTAGCCTCGCAGGGGGATAGTAGCCTGGCAGGGGGATAGTAGCCTCGCAGGGGGATAGTAGCCTCGCAGGGGGATAGTAGCCTCGCAGGGGGATAGTAGCCTCGCAGGGGGATAGTAGCCTGGCAGGGGATAGTAGCCTCGCAGGGGGATAGTAGCCTCGCAGGGGGATAGTAGCCTCGCAGGGAGATAGTAGCCTCGCAGGGGGATAGTAGCCTGGCAGGGGGATAGTAGCCTCGCAGAGGGATAGTAGCCTGGCAGGGGGATAGTAGCCTCGCAGAGGGATAGTAGCCTCGCAGGGGGATAGTAGCCTCGCAGAGGGATAGTAGCCTCGCAGGGGGATAGTAGCCTCGCAGGGGATAGTAGCCTGGCAGGGGGATAGTAGCCTCGCAGGGGGATAGTAGCCTCGCAGGGGGATAGTAGCCTGGCAGGGGGATAGTAGCCTCGCAGGGGGATAGTAGCCTCGCAGGGGATAGTAGCCTCTCAGGGGGATAGTAGCCTCGCAGGGGGATAGTAGCCTCGCAGGGGATAGTAGCCTGGCAGGGGGATAGTAGCCTCGCAGGGGGATAGTAGCCTCGCAGAGGGATAGTAGCCTCGCAGGGGGATAGTAGCCTCGCAGGGGATAGTAGCCTGGCAGGGGGATAGTAGCCTCGCAGGGGGATAGTAGCCTCGAAGGGGGATAGTAGCCTCGCAGGGGGATAGTAGCCTCGCAGGGGATAGTAGCCTCGCAGGGGGATAGTAGCCTTGCAGAGGGATAGTAGCCTCGCAGAGGGATAGTAGCCTCGCAGAGGGATAGTAGCCTCGCAGGGGGATAGTAGCCTCGCAGGGGATAGTAGCCTGGCAGGGGGATAGTAGCCTCGCAGGGGGATAGTAGCCTCTCAGGGGGATAGTAGCCTCGCAGGGGGATAGTAGCCTCGCAGGGGATAGTAGCCTGGCAGGGGGATAGTAGCCTCGCAGGGGATAGTAGCCTCGCAGAGGGATAGTAGCCTCGCAGGGGGATAGTAGCCTCGCAGGGGATAGTAGCCTGGCAGGGGGATAGTAGCCTCGCAGGGGGATAGTAGCCTCGCAGGGGGATAGTAGCCTCGCAGGGGGATAGTAGCCTCGCAGGGGGATAGTAGCCTGGCAGGGGGATAGTAGCCTGGCAGGGGGATAGTAGCCTCGCAGGGGGATAGTAGCCTCGCAGGGGATAGTAGCCTCGCAGGGGGATAGTAGCCTCGCAGGGGGATAGTAGCCTCGCAGGGAGATAGTAGCCTCGCAGGGAGCCTGGCAGGGGGATAGTAGCCTGGCAGGGGGATAGTAGCCTGGCAGGGGGGTAGTAGCCTCGCAGGGGGATAGTAGCCTCGCAGGGAGATAGTAGCCTCGCAGGGGGATAGTAGCCTCGCAGGGGGATAGTAGCCTCGCAGGGGGATAGTAGCCTGGCAGGGGATAGTAGCCTCGCAGGGGGATAGTAGCCTCGCAGGGGGATAGTAGCCTCGCAGGGAGATAGTAGCCTCGCAGGGGGATAGTAGCCTCGCAGGGGGATAGTAGCCTGGCAGGGGATAGTAGCCTCGCAGGGGGATAGTAGCCTCGCAGGGGGATAGTAGCCTGGCAGGGGATAGTAGCCTGGCAGGGGATAGTAGCCTCGCAGGGGGATAGTAGCCTCGCAGGGGGATAGTAGCCTCGCAGGGAGATAGTAGCCTCGCAGGGGGATAGTAGCCTCGCAGGGGGATAGTAGCCTGGCAGGGGATAGTAGCCTCGCAGAGGGATAGTAGCCTGGCAGGGGGATAGTAGCCTCGCAGGGGGATAGTAGCCTCGCAGGGAGATAGTAGCCTCGCAGGGGGATAGTAGCCTCGCAGGGGGATAGTAGCCTCGCAGGGGGATAGTAGCCTCGCAGACAGTAGCCTCGCAGAGGTGCGAATACGTGGAACGCCCCGGGCGTCTCACAGCCGATAATATACTGGAGTGGAACAAAATGTAATGTTCCAAAAAGAAATACTTAATTATTAAAACGTCATTGTCAAGAACTGCGGTGCTCTGGTTCCGAATCGCCACGAAAATAAAACACGAAACGTCAACATTAAGGTAAAATTCCCATCATAGCCGGAAGCTTTCGAATTTTACAGCTGACTAGCTAGAGAGCTTAATAACCACACGAATATCTTTGGCATCGCACTCATCCGCCCACGCCTGTGTTATCTCAACAAAGAACCTGCCACTCGTCCGTTCTTTCTAGCGTCTGATGTTTGTTCTCGGCTGAGATCTCAACCCACGCTGATGGTTCATTGAGCAGCGCGGCCGACCTTTCGAGTGCACTTGGCCCGACAGTGGTCGGCGCCCCTGGTGGAGCTGCGACACGCACTAGAGTCCAGAGGCCCAACATCACACCAGCCACCAGAGTGGGTCAGGACGCCGGCCCCAGCTGACCTGTGCCGCAACATCGGAGGTCATATTGGCGGATCATGACGCGCTGATAAACAAACACCTCAACTGTGTTGGGCCCAAACAGCGGACGTATAGTATTTTTGGACAGGCCCAGTTCCTTGAAATAAAAAACGTCAAATATATGAGGGAAAAATTATAATTAATCTAACATACAAAATTCGTTAGTAAGGCTGGTTAAAAACACAAATGCTGTCGATACCATAACAGCATATTTAACCTCCAGATAATACCGCAAGAAGTATACCTCGCAGGCCGACTGAACGTGGCGCCCGGTCTACTTAGCCCCACGGAGGCCGTCTCAGCCAAGGCTATATAACAAGGTAGGCCATTCCGCCCAAAAACAGAGTCTCAAGGCCTCTGATTGGTCGATGGTCGTGACGGTCAACGGTACATGACTTTTGCTAGCCGGAATGATCAGCGTGCAAAATCCCATTGGGATCCTCTAACTCGAAAACTAAAAAGGCTAGAAAGACGCGGAAACACTGTTTGAAAGATCTCTCTACAAGGTCATTCGAAGTTACGTCTGGTATTATTTGGCTCAGGTCAATATTGAGGTCACCAGAGTTCATCAAAGGTCACATTTTCCAAGTGAAGGACTTCGCTCTAGAAACCCCCAAATATATCGGGAACTATGAGAGCTAGTAACAAACTGAAGAAGAAAAAAACAATGGAAAGATCATGAAAATTAAAATCGCCATGGTTATACTCAAATTTAATCTCAGGTCAATAATTTAGGCCCCGGAGGTCACCAAAGGTCAAGAACATTTTTTTTTCTTTCAAAAAGTTGTTCATAAATAACTCTTTATTGGTTATACATATATCAGAAATTTTACCACCATCGTGTTTGTCTCGTAAAGGCGCTTCGACACAACATATCTGTGACCTGGTTAGGTCAACTTCAAAATTTGACCTCAGGTCAAGGTCATGGTGACCCATGTAGGTCATGTTGCATATGGGGCGACGCGACCCAACGAGACAAACAGTGGTATCATTTGCACGTTTTTATCTTTATTCTATCAAGAGGTAATGTCAAAAAGGTGCTGGTGACCTGATATGACCTCAGCCGACGTCGCAGAGGTCACTGAGCAACAATTGTACCTGGGTCACCAATGAGCTAAAATAACACGATTCTGAAATAATTGGCCTGATCCAATGCATATTCTCTGAAAAGGAAGCATTTGTATATTTTCCCATCGACTTATAATGGCCGGGGAGGTCACGAAATTGACCTGACCTTAGGTCACCGATAAAAAAACGAGATAAACGAATTGTAGGTACTTATGACCTTAAGAAATCCTGCAAGTTTCACATTTCTCGGACAAACACTGGCTTTGGCACGATCACACACATTTTTGGAGGTAAGGTCACTTGACGTGACCTGGTGACCTGACTTGAGACCTGAAGTTAAAACTTTCACACAATGTGGGTAATTGATGCACATATAGCTGTGCCAAATTTGGCGGCGCTGCACGCCGCTCATGTTGATTGTTGAAGTCTCAGGCCTTCCGAGAGCCCTCAGGTTGGATCATGCCAATTATGTCAGAATCATGTTATTTTAGCTCATTATTGATGACCCAGGTGCAATTGTTGCTCAGTGACCTCTGAAAGGTTGGCTGAGGTCATCTCATGTTACCAGCAACTTTTTGCCAATAGCTCTTGATGGAATAAAGATAGAGACGTGCAAATGACAACACCGTTTTTCTCGTCGAGTCGCGTCTCCCCATATGCACATGACCTTTATAGGTCAAATGACCTTGACCTGAGGTCAAATTTTGAAGTTAACCTTACGGTCACCATTAATATCTTGTTTCGAAGCGCCTTTACGAGACAAACACGATGGTGTTAAAATTACTGTCATATGCCTAACAATAAAAAGTAATTTATGAACAACTTTTTGGGGAAAAAATGTCCTCGTGACCTTTGGTGACCTCTGGGGCCTAAAGTATTGACCTGAGCTTAAATTTGAGTATAACTATGGCGATTTGAATTTGCATGAGCTTACGATTGCTTGTTTCCGTTTGTTACTAGCTCTCATAGTTCCCGAGATATTTGGGGGTTTCTAGAGCAAAGTCCTTTACTTGGAAAATGTGACCTTCGATGACCTCTGTTGACCTCAATATTGACATGAGCCAAATAATACCCGAAGTAACTTCGAATGGCCTCGGTAGAGCTTTAAACGATGTTTTCTGCGTCTCTAGCCTTATTAGTTTTCGAATTAGAGGGGGGGATTACAATGGGATTTTGCACGCTGATCATGCCGGCTAGCAAAAGTCGTGTGCCTTTGACGTCGCGACCAATCAGAGGCTGGTATTGAATGGGACCCTCCCGCGTAATGCCGAAGGTGCCGGAGTGAGCCCCTGGTCGCCGTCTTAGGACCGCCTTCCAGCCAGGTGAGTCAACTGATCTCCACACTGAGCGCCAGTTCTGCCTCCGGTCTGACTGAGTCACTCACCATGCGCGGTCAGCTCGGCCGAGTGTGATCCGACTCACTGTCTCCGAGGGTGCGGGGGAGCGTCACCGCGGCGTGCAGCCAGCCCTGAATATAATGAGCGCACCGCCACCACACACTCCGGCGACGGCACGTGCGTTCCCGTGAGTAGGCAGACCGGTATCCGGCCGAGACGCGCGGGCACTTACCTGAAACGAGACAAATACCACGGGTTAACGCACTGGTCTATTATAACACCCACAAACCCACACACAGGAAAGCACAGGTTGAGCGTATCGAGGGAACTCTCACCAACTCGGTCAAACCACTAACAGCAACACCTGCACACCTGCTCAAACCACACAACACAAATCAGAACGCTCAAAAGTCAGACATCCATTGATACTAGGCACTCGTGCACATCCTTAATCGCATCAGCCGGTGCAGGTAGCAGGTGACGTCACCGAGACAGCTGTTTACGTCACCACTCCCAGCCGGCTTGTTCTAACATCAGTCACGTGACAGGTGGGACCGGTGACGTCACACGGGTCAGCAGCGACAGCGTGAGATGTGCTGATTCTGTGTTCTCCGGCTCCGGACGGAGACTGAGTGACAGGGCGCGGAGTGACGTCTCAAACCAGTATCCCGTGAGGCGCAGAGGAGACGGGACGGCCTTCCACGGACTGCGGCAGCGGGGCCGGGGCGCGGCCGGCCGGCCTGCGCTGACAGGAGTGACCAGCAGACCCGCCGACCACGGGCAGACCAGGTCATCAGGCCGCAGTGTGGCAGGATCGGGACCGGCCCGGCAGATCGCCGCTGGATGGAGATAATGGCCAATTGAACGGACTTCCGGACAAGACAGAGAGTGGTGGGCTTTGAGTGAGAGTTGATAATGGCCAATTGAACGGACTTCCGGACAAGACAGAGAGTGGTGGGCTTTGAGTGAGAGTTGAGCCAGTGGGCTTTGGGAGAGAGTAAGAGATGAGCTGAGTGTTCGTATTTTTACCGCTTCCAACAGAAGGATTGTGTTGTAAGGTCGGCGGCGTTGTAACGACTTGTCCAGCACGGCCTCTGTACCAGAGGAACGTTGTACTCGTATGTTGCGTTAGTGAAAACATGACAGGGAACACACTAGGACCGCCGTACACGACACATTAAACGACGGAAAACTAGCGTCAAGTCACGAACACAAAATTGTAACAAAGCGGTACATGCTTCCACATTTCACTTTGACCTTCGCGTTTAAAGGACACTGTTTAGCCAAACGGTTACTGCTCGTCATGAAGATACCTCACGATCCTCCTCCATTTTTGTCTTCAAGGACAATGCCATGACATGCCTAAGCACAAATGCTCGCTAAAAAATATCTGAAGAATTCCAGATTCAAACCGCTGCATTCCTGATGCCCTAGTTTCCAGTCGTAACAGAACACGGGACTGCAGGTGGGAATGGTATGGACTGGAACGCACAGCCCGCGTTCGAGGAACAGTGTCGGGCGTCACGCGTGACAGAGCGACCGCGGAGTGTACCCCAGCGTGACGACGGCAGAGGCTCATCCCAACGCAGCCACCCAGCGCCGAGGAACACCAGAGTCTCCGCTGGCTCTCACCAGCGTGACGACGGCAGAGGCTCATCCCAACGCAGCCACCCAGCGCCGAGGCACACCAGAGTCTCCGCTGGCTCTCACCAGCGTGACGACGGCAGAGGCTCATCCCAACGCAGCCACCCAGCGCCGAGACACACCAGAGTCTCCGCTGGCTCTCACCAGCGTGACGACGGCAGAGGCTCATCCCAACGCAGCCACCCAGCGCCGAGGCACACCAGAGTCTCCGCTGGCTCTCACCAGCGTGACGACGGCAGAGCACATTCCAACGCAGCCACCCGACGCCGAGGCACACCAGAGTCTCCGCAGGTTCTGGGGCTCTCTCTCTCTCTCTCTCTGGGACTGCCATGCGCCTGCTGGGCTGCCAGCGACGAGCACTTACTGCGTCCGCCCACAGGCCAACTGCTGGCCTGGGACAAGACACCGAAATGCCTGAACAAGAGACTGCAAGACAGCAGTACTCTCGTGTCAGACGGCCAGGCAGCGGCACTTTGGTCAGACAGCAGCACTAGTTGTAAGGAACGGCCAGAAAGCAGTTCCATTACTGTTGGAAGCCACCATACAGAGGTGTTTCCAGCATCCGTGGCGTTTATGATAACGAGTCCGCCACATGCTGTACGCAATGGAAAAACCGTTTGAACTTTGAGAGCTGGTCGTAGCACGACGGCAATGTGGACAGATTCCGACACGGCCGGGTTCAGTCGAGAGATCAAACCCGCATCGAGACGGGATGCTGACGGTATGCCTTGTATGCGACCGACTTAAAGGAATAGTTCACCTTCAACATGGGGTTTTGAACTGAAATAGCAGTTTTGTAGCCCGTGTTGAGAAATCCCTATCTGCAGCTTGTCTTGGCTGAAAAGACTCCAGCCGAAAATATGACTTTTTGTCGAAGGAATGCGGCGCATATGATATACCGTACCATCTGAAAGTGCCAGCACTGCATGGAACCCGCAGACCAATAACGCACACCATAAAATTAATAATTTACGACCTTGTCCTGAATTGGCGCGATGTAGGACCAGTTTTGAAAAGAAAAAAAAGAAACTGTATTAAAAAAGATAATAAAATCGTGTTCCGAGAAATTTTCCGAAGGTGAACTATTTCCTTTAACTCTATTCCCTGCGGGCGGCCAGAATAACGTTAACCTGCGGGGGCAGATTCTGCCCCCCCCCCCCCCCCAGAGATCTCGAGAACCGCTCGCTCGATTTCGATTGGGAAAACGCCATTCGATTCGTCATGACGAGATCTCTTTTTGGGCCCCGAAATTTTTGTTTTGTTCAAAAATGGGGACCAGGGGGCAACAAATCCGAAATTGTTGGTGTTTTTTTAAAGGTCATTGCGGCCATGTGGTTCGACCAATTTTCATGCTCCAAACGTGTTGTTTGTGCTTCAGATGTACTGGTCTTTAATATATCAAAAGACAAAAACAAAATATACAAATCATAGGCGTATTCAGGGAATGTAAAATACGGAGATTTTCTAGAGAAAAAAATATGTGCTGTTAGTGATTGTTTTGGACGACGTGAACGTCACATGTGGGCATTATATGCTGTAATTTGTTAAATGATATATTGCGCATAGGCGGATCCAGGAAAAACCATGGGGGCACCATGCGCGTAACGCTTTTATCGTCTTACTAATTTGAAGTTGGACCTAATTTGAGGGTGGGTATCGCCTCCCATTTTGTTTGATCCTGAGTGCGCCTCTGCCCCCAAAATATGCACAATCCCAGTATATATGATGCATATTGCATTGAAATTGTTTCTGACTGACTTTACTTTATTGACTTATTATCTGACTTTCTGACTTATTATCTGACTTTATTGCACTGCAAACCACGAAGGAGGTATGCGCCGCAAAACCGCATCCGTAACACCCTCCCAAAACAGGAGCCTGGATCCGCCTCATCTGGACATTTTTTTTTACCCAACACGCGCCATTCAATTTGGGAAAAGTCACAAAGTTTCAGGACGCTAGGCCTAACGGTTGAGAAGCGGCAAGTGAAAACCCACTGGGGGGGGGGGGGGGAGAGGGTGGCAGAATCTGCCCCCCGCAGGGAATAGGGTTAAACGGGGCCTAGAATAGCTCTCCGGCATTTCAGCTATGTGGGTTGCTCGTACGCGGTGATTAGGGAGACACGTTGGAAGTGAATATGCAGTAACAACTGCTATTATTTAATTAGCAGGTCTATTATAGCTCTGTGACGTTATAAAACGGGTCCTTCCCGACCAGATCCCAGACATAAAAGGTGCAAAACAAGTCGCATTGAGACGCAAGAAAGGATCGGTGTCAAACGGACCCATTGTAAAACATTACTGGTGACCCCCTGCACTTAGAAAACAACGGGACCGGCGGCGGACCGCCGGGAGAGAGGCAGCCGAGTAACAAATTGCTGGAAAGACTCCCGTTACTTTCGCTGGGTGCCCGCTAAGAGTTCATAACTAGTGGATGGTCGACAGCCACTGAAGAACCTGAATAAACCCGAGGAGGGTCGCAATTATCCCGTTCAGAGGGAGAGAGGTCCGCGGAACAAGATAAGACTTTCAAACATAATCTTCGTAATCTGAGACCAGGTTGCGGTTGGTTAAAATTACCAGTATCACTAGACAAGCACACGTAAGATATGCACCATGCAGCATAGCGTATGCTAGAGGAATCTCGAGCCCGGCATGAAGCCGGAGCCGGTCGTTCTGTGCCTGGCTCCATGAGCCAGCATTTACTACTGCGGTACATGCCAGAATCAATCAGAAGCTTTTAAGATTGTATCTGGCGATACACGAGAAATGAATTAAATCACGAACATCGAAAACAATGGCAAATGCCAAACCTCCATTGATAAGAAATCAAAGCTTCACGACGTGGGTCGAGTTATGAGCTCCGGGCACAACATGCAGGCATTTATGGATGCGGCCAACGTAGTCACATATCCTACTGGCTGCAGACCGATGTCAGAGCTAGGCCGCGAGCAGAGTACGTCTCTCAGTCATCCGTTCAGAGAAGAACGTAGGGAGAATGCACACCCGGACCGGTTGGGTGGTCTGCATGGTACGGCCTTGGAACCACGGCGAAGATGCAGTTGCCAGCCGGTAAGAACGCCAGCATTCCACGCTGCCTCCTAAGTTATGTTGCATGTCATGTGCTACGACAGCTCGGTCAAAACAAAGAAAAACGAGACCGCCCGAATCACCGCACCAAGGAATACGACCTAGCCGTGACTGTGTTATTAAAGTCAGTGCCGTCACTGTAACTATCACTATTACTCTCCCGGCAAATCCTCGTAACACGACGCACTGGACCAGTGTTCGTACTACGCCGCCCACTCAGCAGCAGCACGCCGCCCTTCCGCTGCTGACCTCAGCACTGCTGGACATTAAACCCGGCATTCCATCACGGTATCCGGCCGCCGCCCTTCCGCTGCTGACCCGAGCACTTCTGGACATTAAACCCGGCATTCCATCACGGTATCCGGCTCGCCGCGCAGCATACAAAGGCTTCACGGGTGGCAGCGGCCGGCCGGCAGCACGCAGGATCATCTCAATGTGGCAGCACGCAGGATCATCTCAATGTGGCAGCACGCAGGATCATCTCAATGTGGCAGCACGCAGGATCATCTCAATGTGGCAGCACGCAGGATCATCTCAATGTGGCAGCACGCAGGATCATCTCAATGTGGCAGCACGCAGGATCATCTCAATGTGCATGCAGGATCATCTCAATGTGGCAGCACGCAGGATCATCTCAATGTGGCAGCACGCAGGATCATCTCAATGTGGCAGCACGCAGGATCATCTCAATGTGGCAGCACGCAGGATCATCTCAATGTGGCAGCACGCAGGATCATCTCAATGTGGCAGCACGCAGGATCATCTCAATGTGGCAGCACGCAGGATCATCTCAATGTGGCAGCACGCAGGATCATCTCAATGTGGCAGCACGCAGGATCATCTCAATGTGGCAGCACGCAGGATCATCTCAATGTGGCAGCACGCAGGATCATCTCAATGTGGCAGCACGCAGGATCATCTCAATGTGGCAGCACGCAGGATCATCTCAATGTGGCAGCACGCAGGATCATCTCAATGTGGCAGCACGCAGGATCATCTCAATGTGGCAGCACGCCGCCGGACGGACGGACGGCAGTGATTTGGGGTTCAGCCGCGCGGGTCAGAGGCGTCCAGTGGACCCCGTTGAGACCCGCACAGGCACACTGCAGGATCCGAGAAGGCCAGAGGAGGTCCAGTGAGGTCCGAAGAGACCCAGAGAGGCAACGAGAGGCCCGGCCAGACGGCAGGGGGCCATCGGCAGGACGCCACCATCCTCTGCAAGGCCGACCTCCGCCCGGGGCGGCGCCGGCCCCGGCTTGTTACAGCGTCCGAGAGAGAAGCGGCAGTCACGAGCCAGCCGAGTACCCGGCGACGCCCCGCTCGGCCCGGTTCACGTCCGCTGCACACATCTGAACTGAATAATAACGAGCTGCTGGAACAGATATCGAACTCTCCAAGGCCGAGCAAAGGCTGGAGCAAGACAATACGACCCCCACCCTCTCATCAAACACACGTCCCATTCAGCAGTTATCTGCAGTTCGTTCGCTTTTAAAGGGAATGTTTCACCTTTCTGAAGGTTGTGAAATATACGCTGGTTGTAGTCGAAAATATGAAGTACTGCTGAAAACGATAGTGATATTTATCTCTGAAAAATCACTTAACTTTATACAAATTAAGTTTTTCAATTTGGGCTGATGTCATTATTGAGCTACAGACCGCCGCTGATTGGCTGACAAAGTGGGATTGGCTCACAAAGTGGCTGTCAGCCAATCAGCGGCTGCAACAGCCTGGGTGCATTTTGCAAATGGTAAATTAAATTGCTTAAAAACGGTTAAGTTTTGGGAAAATTTACCTTAGCAATTTAGACATTTCAATAACGGCCCAATATAATGACTATCTCAGTTCAAAACCAATACGAAGGTGAATCATTCCCTTTAATCGCTACACTGCCTCCCCAGCTCCCGAAGTTTCGTGCGGCGGCAGCCGGCGGCGACCGCAGACCGCAGGCCTCCTTCCCCGCCGGTAAGTAGCGAACTGGGTGAAGCGGGGGTGCGTGGACTGCCGCGGGACCGCAGCGGCGCGCCATATGCCGTCCGTGCGGCGCACACGGTCCCACCGCAACTGGTTCCGGTGGACCGCTGTAAATGGCTGGCATGAGCGGCCGAGTCTCGTCGGGATACCGGAGCCAGGGAGACACGCAACAGTCTCCCGTTGCTGCAATGATAGCATCCCGGCTCCAACACAACACCAGTAAAACGCCTTTTTTGGCGATGACCGAGCGGGCGCGCTCTGGTAAAGCTAAAACAGGTTTGAAATATGAAACGGTACGAAAGCACACGTGGTAGTAACAGTCCTTTTAGTCATTTTAGTCCTCCATAAAAATTGGCAGGCCTCTATGCATGCCAACATACAAACCAGTAAGGCGCCGTAGTTTGCGATGAACGAGCGAGCGCGAAATAAATGTATGGTGAATTTCAACCCGATCGGGAAAGTAGTTCCTGAGATACAAAAAAGGTGCGCACGTGCGCACGTGCAGAGGCACCCCACCCATGACTTGTGGGTAGGCGGCGGCGGAGGGGTCCCTAACCACACACCAAAATTGAACACAATCGGTTCAGCCGTTCCTGAGATATATAATAGGGGTGCGCACGTACACACGTGCAGAGGCACCCTGTCCCAGACTTGTGGGAAACTGGCGGTTGAGGTCCTTAACCACACACCAAATTTGAACACAATCGGCTCAGCCATTCCCGAGATATAGAATAACGTGCGCACGTGCAGAGACACTCCACCCCTGACTTGTGGAAAGGCAACGGCTGAGAGGTCTCTAACCACACACCAAATTAGAACGCAATCGGTGCAGCCGTTCCTGAGATATAAAATAGGGGTGTGCACGTGCGCACGTGCAGAGGCACCCCATCCCTGAGTTATGGAAAATTGGCGGCTGAGGGGTCCCTAACCACACACCAAATTTGCACGCAATCGGCTCAGCCGTTGCAGAGTTTTTGCGAGAAAACACTTTTCAACACCCCCTCACGCGGCACGCGCCACGCGCAGTGGTAGTCACCCACATGAGTTGGCACCGGTCTCAAACAGGATAGGTTGGATGGGGCTGCTCAGCAAAGAAGTCAGCTTGTCAATCGGACGTGTGATTACAGAGATATGAGCTCAAAAGCGTCGCCACGGGTCGGGCCGGGCCGGGCCGGGCCGCTCATTCAGCTTGTTCCCATATACCACGGAAAGACGAGCGAGCGCTTCTCGCTCGCTCGTAATTAAGTATTATTAAATTGTTCACGATCTCCTTTCTCGAATCCGCCAAAAAGGAGTACGTTCTGAGCGCTGCATGCTTCAGCGTATAAATAAATAAAAATGCTCAGATTAATAATGTCATTTTTGATTTGAAAAAAAAAAAATTGTTCCTTTCGACGTTTGCGTATACCACGCGCTGTGGTACCACCCCTATCAGAACGCACCATACCAAAAGCAAAATTGATTTGATGGTCCTAGCTGATGGTGAAAACCCGATCTCAATCGGAGCAGTGGTTGCAAAGTTATTAGCTTCCGAAAAGCGTCTGTATGGCCGGTTCGGGCCGGGTCGGGCCGGGTCAAATGTAAATTTGTCTAGTAAGTTGACGAGAAACCTCACGGGCGGTTCGCTCCCTCTCGGTAACTATCACCTTTTCACAAGTGTATTTCCAAGTGTATGTATGCCGTGACATGTATGTATGTGTGTGTGAATTAATATGTATGTATGTGCGTCACGTGTTTTATTTAGCTTTGCATTTTAACGATTCACTTAACGTAAAATAGACCCTATTCCCTTGCATTTGCTCCGGGTTCACATAAACCGGCTAAAGTAAACTTCTTTGCCTGGCCAAATTGCCAGAGGTAAATTTCCCACCCCGGAAAATGGCTTTAGGCCGTTCCGGAGAAAAAGCGACCGAGGAGGGCAGCGAAAACTAGACTGGGTTTTCATGGTTGACATCTGCGATGGCGGCAGTGTGTGATGTGAAGCACACAGCCGAGAAAGACGGGACAGACGGCAACGAATCAGACGGACAATGGGAAAGACGGGTCTTCCTCAACCCTCGGCAGAGCAGACTGGTGAGGGTTAGGAAGACTGCAGCTCCTGGAAGCTACGTCTTCCTCACACGTCGCTGTCGAGGAGCGGAGGAGCAGTGAGATGGGCCGAGTCACCGGTCCCGGTGTGCCTCTGTACCGGAGATACCGGTACGCCGGCACGCCACACTGCTCCAGCCCATCAATTGTGAGCCATTTGTCATTTCTGGGTGCCGGTTGAGCGGCCGCCGGTTTGGGAGTCGCCATTAACAAGTCACGGAAGCAATCGACTGAATCCGACAATGAAAACGTGGTTACGGAGCATGGATCCTACACAGCAACACCCAACTGGGATCAGGACAAGATGAGCTGAGCATCATATGTTCTAAGCTGGAGTGGAGCGGGATCAAAGATTTAACCAGGGCTGGGATCATGTTGGTCCGGAAGAAAATGGGAACACGGGAACAGCTCCCACGGCCACTGTTGTCTCGGGCGGGGCGGCGCCGTCTCCATCGTCGTGTCACCATGGGTCCATTGTGTCAACCAAGGCCATACAAGCATCCCGCCCAGTGTCATATCCCTGACCCGACCGCGCCACACACAGCAACTTTACCACAACACCACACGCAGCGATCCGACCCGCTTCACATGGTGAGCATTAACGCAGGCTGGATGTGGGTAAAGGACCAACTGAAGCCAGATACCCACACAACCACGTCATCGGGATATTCCCAGCAGACCAACCTGTTGCTTTGAGGAGTTCCGCAATATATGGACCATCCAACTTTCTACCACCTCATACAGACTAGGTCAACAACTACATCTCTCGACGCTGACCGCTGACTGCTGACCGCTGACCGCTGACCACTGACCACTGACCACTGACCACTCACCACTAACCGCTGACCGCTGACCACTGACCACTGGCCACTGACCACTGACCACTGACAGCGCACACCGGCTGAGTGGCGTGACCCCAAGGTCACCGTCTGGCCAGAGGACACCGGCCCGTCGGCCCGCCGGCGCCGCTGATGATCGGTCCACCGGTCCAGCCGGGACTGAGTTGTCAACGGCGGCCACACATCCTCATTGGCATTCATTGCCAGAAGTGTTTGCGCCCCGCTCTGACGTCACACAAGCCCGGCGACAGTGCTGACGTCACGGAGCGGTCACGGCTAAGTCACCCCACCCTCGCTGACGTTAACACTGCCGCTCGTGTTCCTCCTAACGTAGCGCGTCATCAGCGCAAGGTGCTAGGTGGATATGCAACTTCACACAACGGGTTGCCCTTTCCCCGAGCGGCACATCTCGAAAATGCAAGCAATGTTTGCTTTTTTTCATTTTGCATGTCATCTTGTTTTTAACTTATTGACAGACTGTGTGGTGGCAGAGTATAGGAGATATCCGAAATTCGCCTTCTGGCGTTTCTGCACATCCACCAGTAGTACGTGGAAACATCGACACACATCCACAGCGGAAGCAGTTGACTTTCCCCAGATGTTAGAAAACACGTGCCGGTTTCAGCGGACAGCGGAGTTTCTCGCTCTCCGGTTACATTCAATAGGATGTTTTCCCTAATCCTTTAAACCACTTCCACATTCCACAATGGCTCCTCTGAGCGAACGAATGCTCTCCAAGATCCGCCAGAAGAGCCAGCTGAAAACCCAGAAGTGGAAAAAGTGTGTTGCCATTCTCCACCGAGCGTGAAGCTTCCAACACAACCTCTACACTGCCAACAATCTAAATCGCTTTACACATCAGGTGTGAACAAATGAGGCGGGAAGCCGAGCCATGTCTTCCCATTGATGTGGTCGGCCGATTCGGTCACGGTTCTGGGGGCGTTCTTCAGAGCCTTATTTAGCCACTCGCGTGCCCATACATTGTATGCGTTAAACCAGGGCTGCGGAGTCGGAGTCAAAGTCGGCAGTTTTGGCCGGAGTCGAAGTCTGAGTCGCTAAAATCTTACCGACTCCGACTCCGGCCCAGAGTCAGAGTCAGAGTCGGAGTCGACGTTTTGGCAATTTGCGATTACTTTGGTCGGTAGAATACACCCCTTTCGATACAAAAAAAACGAGTGGAAAATGAAGCCTATAGTTGACTGATCTAGCAGCAGATTTCCGACTGATGACCAGCAGCTGTGGCCAAACACCGTGGCCAAACACTGACCAGTGGCTGTGGCCAAACACAGTGGCCAAACACTGACCAGTGGCTGTGGCCAAACACAGTGGCCAAACACTGACCAGTAGCTGTGCACGACCACAAAGTCTCGGCCGAAAATTGGCATCTTCTCTGATTTTTAAGGAAATCTAAATAACCTTTACAAAGTCCATTTTGTTTTAAGCATAGTTAAATACACAAGCGATATTGCTTTCTAGCATGCGGTTGGAGAACGGATATAGGCCGGAGTCTGAGTCTGAGTCTGAGTCTGAGTCTGAGTCTGAGTCTGAGTCTGAGTCTGAGTCTGAGCCGGAATCGGAGCCGGAATCGGAGCCGGAATCGGAGCCGGAGCCGGAGCCGGAGTCGGAGTCGGAGTCGGAGTCGGAGTCGGAGTCGGAGTCGGAGTCGGAGTCGGAGTCGGAGTCGGAGTCGGAGTCGGAGTCGGAGTGAGTCGGAGTCGGAGTCAGATTCGGATTCGGAGTCGGAGTCGATTTTTTTTGCAGGCCGGAGTCTGAGTCTCGAGTCTTGAGTCTGAGTCTGAGTCAGAGTTGCTAAAATTATGTCGACTCCGCAGCCCTGCGTTAAACTGCTGCAATTAGGCGTATATTGTTTAACGGCGACCTTCGATAACGATATATTGTGAATGGCTACATTCATATTGCCTGTCCACAATAACAAATCGTAATAGCACATTGGAAAGCCCTAAGAGTGTCACGACTCTGGGGACTGGTGTCGAAACAGACAACACCGATGCGGCCACGCCCACCGGCCAGACATTGTTTTCCAGCCGTCTGGTACACGGGACGTTGGTAACGTTGCCGGCCCAGTTTGTCAAGTCGGCGTCCCACCCGGCGGGACCGCGCGAGCGGCGACACACACACACACACACACACACACACACACAACTCAAAACTCAGACACCGCACTGCACCGCTTTCACGCGGCTCCCAGCTGACAGCAGCTCCCAGCAAACTGCGGCCTGAGCCAGAGCTGACAGCTGCCAGAGCTGTGCTGATTGTGGCCAGGGCCGACTGTAGCTCCCAGCTGACACTGCGGCTCCCCCAGCCGACTGCTGGCTGCAGTGGTCGGTGGCGGTTACCGTGAACTGGTACGGCAGAGCGGTCAGCGCTGCGGCTCCCCACCGCAGACTCGGAGTGCAGCGGAGACAAGACAGGATCTGGGAGAGAAGAGCAGGACGGCAGGTGAACAGGACCGGACACAAGACGATCAGGACCGGATACGGGCAGGGTCTGAGAGAAGAGCAGGACCGGAGACGGGCAGGGTCTGAGAGAATAGCAGGACCGGAGACGGGCAGGGTCTGAGAGAAGACCAGGACCGGAGCCGGGCAGGGTCTGAGAGAAGACCAGGACCGGAGCCGGGCAGGGTCTGAGAGAAGAGCAGGACCGGAGACGGACAGGGTCTGAGAAAAGAACAGGACCGGAGACGGGCAGGGTCTGAGAGAAGAGCAGGACCGGATACGGGCAGGGTCTGAGAGAAGAGCAGGACCAGAGACGGGCAGGGTCTGAGAGAAGAGCAGGACGGCAGGTGAACAGGACCGGACACAAGACGAGCAGGACCAGAGACGGGCAGGGTCTGAGAGAAGAGCAGGACCAGAGACGGG
>JAXIVJ010000551.1:0-20000 GCA_036785665.1 Chirona hameri
CATCTTACACATATCGTAACTCTAAAACGCCTATAGCAAAAACCAACAACAAATTGTATGCCCTTTAACTCACGCAGTCATATAAGAGCACTCCAACTTCATCTCGCCGATATTATACTACAATAGCCAAACATCCTATCGTCCTGGCCTGTTCCGAACGTACTGCACGCCTGTTTCCCATTGCCCATATTTCGCTCTTCTCCTCAGCCGACCCTGATCCCGACTGATCTGACCTGTCCAGACGACTGACCCCGACTGATCTGACCCTGATCCCGACGACCCTGATACCGACTGATCTGACCTGAGCCCGACGACCAGATCCCGACTGATCTGACCTGATCCCGACGACCCTGATCCCCGACTGGGCTACTCACGTCGAGCGCCTCCCAGGGCTCGCCCTGGGCTGACGCCGTCGACGATATCCGAGGGTCGAAGTGAGTCAGTCCGCTGAGATCAGGCAGCTGGGGCTCGCCGCCCTCCGCCAGAGGTGGTCTGCGTCTCCCCGCCCGGGCCGGCCAGAGGTCACCGCCGACGGACCTGGCAAAGGGGGAGGTCAGATTAACTGGTGTGAAGGGCGAAGTCAGGTCCACTGCGATCAGGGATGGAGACAGGCGCGAGGGACGAGGAGGTATGAGTTGAGAGGCGAGATACTCGGGGCAGAAATGAAGCTAAGTTCAGGATGACTGGAGTCTGGAGTCCCGCAAAGACGTTTGGTTCAATAAATCTGGAGTTGCGGAAAGGAGGTAAGAGTCTAGGAGAAAGGGGTCTGAGCTCAGACAAGGGTAACAAGTCGGGTCAGATTAACAGAACACAACAAAACGAATCGGTTGACACTGATTGCTCAGGAACATAAAGCAGTGATATGGGGAGAGCCAGTCTCCCGATCAGTTTTATCTGCTGTTATTCACGCGACATAATTAGTTTTATTAGTTGACCTGTTTAGATATTCGTGCCATTTTACTGAAAAAGTCGCCACAATGTGTGCCCGAAAGTATCTTATTTTTTGTAATATATAAAGTAATAATCCTCTTGATAACTGAAAAACTACACCCGAATATGGGTATAATTGGGAAATCATTATCTTCTGTCCCCACGACTAGAAATGCCAGTAATAGAGTTCAAACGTCCAAAATTGTACTCCTAATCGTCGCATATCTAACATTGTTCCCTGATTGCGTCACCGCAGTTCCCATTGCTGACAGGACTCCGCTGGCTCTCTGATTGGCTTACCGCTGGATGACGTCGTGGAGGAGGAGGGAGCTTCCCGAGTCATGGGCGTGTGTGGCATGAGTGTGACTGGGCTGGCTGCCGCTCTGTGCTGGTAGACTGGAGCCGGCCGCTGCGCTGCCGCTGGCCGACCACCGCTCAGCCTCCCCCATCTGTCGGCGAACAATACAATTAACAGTACGAGGGTCGCAGTCGGCCGACACAAGGCCCGCCGCTCAGGCCTGCCAATCAGGTCGGCGAACAATACAATTAACAGTTACGAGGGTCGCCAGTCGGCGAAACAAGGCCCGCCGCTCAGGCCTGCCATCTGTCGGCGAACAATACAATTAATAGTTACGAGGTGGTCAGCAGTCCGGCCGAACAAGCCCCGCCCGCTCAGGCCTGCCATCTGTCGGCGAACAATACAATTAATAGTACGAGGTGTCAGCAGTCGGCCGAAACAAGCCCGCCGCTCAGAGCCTGCATCTGTCGGCGAACAATACAATTAACAGTTACGGAGGGTCGCAGTCGGCCGAAACAAGCGACAGATTGTTGATTAATATTTGTGTACTGTCCTTCTCTCTAACTAGTATAAACAGCAATAAGGGGCGAGCAGTAGTGGGGATATTATCAGATTCCATCGTATCATTACAGGGGCGTAAGCTTCTCCAGACAAGTTGGGGGGGGGGGGGGGCTGAAGCTGGCAAAACAAAACGCTTAAAGTACATCATCTAAATCACAAAAATACAGACTTCTTTTCAGATTTGACCCACTTCCTCGTCAACGTTGGGGGGGGGGGCTGAAGCCCCAGTTGGCGGGGGGAGCTTCAGCACCCCCCCCCCCCCCTATTAAACTGAATAGGAACCTACACCCTTGGCATCAATCATATTCTATCATCAACGAATATTCTACTTACGCAAACAGCTTCTATCACACATCAATTAAACTGTACACCAGCTTCTGATTTTCAGACTTCTACATTCAGGGTATTGACGACAATTGGGCTTTTTCGAGTGCTACCCCCCCCGACCCCGCCCCCCCCTTCCGGTTTATTTGGCCACCCATACAAGTAAGATTTGTTCTACATGCAATATTCTACTCACTCAGCTATTCTACTACAACCCGAGCAGCAGCCTCCCCGACGGATGTCTCACCGTGTCCTGCATGCTCTTCTCCATAGCCGCCAACGGGTCCAGGACTGCTGACCGACCCGCTGAGCTGACTCAGCGCTGACGGCTCAGCTGACTCCGCCCCGCCCCCTACCACGACCACCCGACACCGACGCCACCACCGACACCTAGCCACGCCGACACCGACAACCCGCCAACGACACCGACGCCGCCCACCGCCGCCAGCGCCAACGCTGTATGACGTCACAGGGCCCGCCGGGGCGCCGCCACCGGACGGAACGGCATCATCGAGCCGTTGTTTATACCTGCGATAGAGGAAACTTATAAGAATGCTTGCTTATACCGGATAATCTATTATAGTTACAAATGAAACACGTTATACGGTGTTCTCGTGTTAATTGAAATACTTTGGCAATTACAAACATCAGCATTTAGTTGAACGCTACAAGAACTTCATTTTTTTGGTAAAATAGACATCTTTTACCCAGAAGCGCTCAATTTTCTTTCGACAATAACATAAAAGTTGTAGTCGCCGAGATTCGAACGCTCCGACCCCCGACTCACTGGTCATGTCGGGTGGACAGTACGGAGACATTGCTCTGCGCTCCTTCCAGCTAGGACATGGTGGGCATCTGCATCGACGCCGGGCTGATGGCCTTCAGACGCTGCCTGCTTGGTGCACGACTGACCCCCCGGTCACTGTCCGGCTCCTCCTGCCGCCACACAGGTCAAGGTCACAGGCAATCAAGGTCACTGTCGGCTCCTCCTGCCGCACACAGGTCAAGGTCACC
Source organism: Chirona hameri (assembly GCA_036785665.1). Classification (NCBI taxonomy): domain Eukaryota; kingdom Metazoa; phylum Arthropoda; class Thecostraca; order Balanomorpha; family Balanidae; genus Chirona; species Chirona hameri. The sequence goes on from JAXIVJ010000551.1 coordinate 3,128, forward strand.
AGGCCAATCAAGGTCACGCCTGGACCAGGTCGATCAGGTTACCGCCTAGACCAACCGTCCACAGGTCATGAAACGCTTATGTTAGAATGGTGTCAATCAGGCGGAGAAAGCAGAGAAAATACAAACGCATTATCAAGAATCGCTTGCAAGTTGAGCCAGCATAGGTCATGTTCATTCACATTACCTAATCAAGAAAAACAATCACCGCACCCGGAATTGAACCCGCAAACCTTTCTCTGCCGCTTGCAAAACCCATCGTGACCCACCTTTTTCACGACGGTTCCGTTGCTGGCGCGCCAACTGGCGGAGCGTCAATGGTGACCTCGTCCACGTCTGAGTTCTGCAGTGAGTTGAGGATGCCCCAGATATACTGGTCCACCTCCAAACCCTCCAGCGGCGCCGGCTTGCTGTGGGTCGGCACGGCAGGGTGAAGTGGCGAGCTGGGCCAGGTCATGTCAGGTCAGTGAGTGGCTAGATCAGGTCCACCAGTCAGAGCTGGTGAAGTTTAGGTTAAGTCAGGTCAGGTCATATTAGGCAGCCGACGGGTCATAGTGAGGCACTTTCCAACAACACTTCCCTTGCATGTTATATACAAACAGCATATGTTCAGGCATAGGCGTAACCATCTTCCGAAAGTAGGTGGGGACGGAGGCACTTCGAAGTCAATTTTTTCCATGCAACACTCATAGGCGTAATGTTAAAATCCGAAAATGTTACTGGGGACCGATCCCCATTGACCTCAGTGGTGGTTACGCGCATAATGTTTCAGGAGCATGACGAGTGAAGGGAAATATATAGGATCCAATACCTACATGATAAATAATCGCAATACAAAATGCTAAATGACACATATATCAATATACCTACTCGAATCACTAGTATCCTCCCAGCAAGTTCAAGAACGCGTTGTCTGAATATTCCATATAGCATCCTTCCCCACAGCTCGCCTCTCTGTGCCCAAGACTCCAGTGACGTCATTTGACGTCATCTGTGCACCGTACCTGCAGACGGGACAGCGCCAGGCGCCCCCGTTCGCAGTTCATCTGCAGGTACGACTCCAGGTCGAAACACTGCACGTGTTTGCAGTCGTGGCCCCTCGCCGGCAGCGTGATCCGCTTGTAGGTGATGGAGCATTTGAGCGATATCTGAGCACATAAACGACGTTGTCAGATACAGCTTGAGCGCGTGCCTGTCAACATACAGTGAAACAGAAGAAGACATACGTTTGTGAGATTGAAAAACGCTGCGTACAAAAGCGAAACGCCACGCGACGATTAAACAAACACAAACATTACTATGTAAGCAACCGCATCAAAACGTAAATGAACCAAGGCAATGGCAAGACAACTGACCCAACTTGGCTGGGCTGGATGACCAAACTTCCTCATACCTAGCAACCCATACATGATACCTAGCAACCCTAGCAACCCATACCCCAGCCTATACCCACACCAAACCCCGCACATCTCCAGCCACCACCCTGCCGTCCTTCCACGATACCTTGATCGCTGTCTGCCTCCACGCCGTCTCCGTCGGCGCGCTGCCGCCGCTCAGCGATGACGAGCTGAAGTTGCGTTTGATCTTGTTTATGCAGTGGTCTGCAGGTAGGAGTCGCTTCCTGAGAGACCCTGCAGCACGCTGCGCACGCTCGGACGGTGCACCAACTGCAGCACGAACAGGTGCGACTGCAGGACATGGAGAGCGGTTAGATGCGTGATGGATCGCCCGCTTAGGCGCAGAGAAGGTTCCAGAAGTGACGACTGTTCCGTCACATAGATACAGGGGTTAGACCGTCGTTCTGACTACCCGCACAAAGCTACAGGGCACACAGACCACCAACCCAATCACTCATCAGGTTAGATGAATTAAGTCGACATATTTGCTTGTTTTATTACAGCTTTATAATATATATTACCAAGACAGAATGAGCTAAATGGATGTTCATATGTCAATGGATGTTCATCTATCTGTCTTGTACTACCACTGCTGAGAACCAAAGACGCTGCCACCGAGAACCCCGTGTCGTTCAGCTGCTACTCACGCAGCAGCAGGCGGTGACCGTGATCTGGATCGTGTTCCTGCCCGGCTGGCAGAACTCCTTCAGGTTCAGCGGCCGGTGCGAACTCTGTGGTCGCCTCGGTCGATGTTTAGCGGGTAGGCGTTCACCGAGACCTGAACGGACGCCGGCAGTTGGTGTCCATGTTCCGATCGTCGTGGTGGAAGCACTTGAGCTGCAGCTCCAGTCCGATCTGGGCGAAAGGAGAGACATCTGTGTCAGAGGAGGGAGGTTGTGTTTGCGGTGACGCGGGGTAGGTGATAGGGGCAAGGTCGACACGTGCGCAGCGACATCGGTAGCAGGAAGTTGTAGTTCGCGGTCCCCAGAGAATGTCTTCATAAACTCTAGATGTCTAGAACTAAGCACTACGCACTTGACGTAGGGCATTAAATATTCACTAACTGCCACCCACTTGACATAGGCCATTAAATATGCAATCTAAAAAACTCCATTAATTATGTCAGATGTGATGACATACAATCGCAGCTCATAACGTTAATTGTGAGTGCACAAAGTTCGTGCATAAATCACTTATACCAGGTGCGAAATTGTCAGACCACGCCAGCGTGATCAGACTAAATAACAGCTATTAGTGACTCAGCCTGGCGCTCTGATATTATCGTAACGATTATGAACTTGACACTATAGGGGCGAGACATTCGAACATTCGAACTCGGCGCACTGTGAGTCAGGTAGGGTTAACGCATAGTATCTGGTGCACAGTGGGCCAAACAGAGACAACTCACCGCACATCAGCGTCTGGTGCACGGTGGGCCAAACAGAGACAACTCACCGCCACATCAGCGTCTGGTGCACGGTGGGCCAAACAGAGACAACTCACCGCCACATCAAGCGTCTGATGCACGGTGGGCCAAACAGAGACAACTCACCGCCACATCAGCGTCTGGTGCACGGTGGGCCAAACAGAGACAACTCACCGCCACATCAGCGTCTGATGCACAGTGGGCCAAACAGAGACAACTCACCGCACATCAGCGTCTGATGCACAGTGGGCCAAACAGAGACAACTCACCGCCACATCAGCGTCTGGTGCACAGTGGCCAAACAGAGGACAACTCACCGCCACATCAGCGTCTGATGCACACCCAAACGTGGGCCAAACAGAGACAACTCACCGCCACATCAGCGTCTGGTGCACGGTGGGTTTCAGCGGGAACTCATGGTTGTCTGACGGCCAGGTTGTGTTCCAGCTGAACGGTGGCAACACGATTCCGTCTCGTACTGGGAACGTTAACCGGAGTTCGTCGTCTTCTGTGGGCATAACGGAAACAAGGGGTCAGCGACTCAGCCCACCTGTGGGACCAACATGCAACTGAAACGGATTATCGAGCATGGAGAATGGAGCACTACCAGGAATGCTGACCAAGCACTGGCCTGATCTAGAACGTCCAACACAGTTGCGTTGCGGACTGAATCCCAGGAAGTCTGGCGAAAGTAAAATACACTCCCTCAAATTCGCTTCTACTGATATCCCTGATACGCCTCTGAAAGAAAACATGTCCCGGTTGCAGGAGAGGCTTTCTATGATCACGATTGCGATCATCGACCGACTGCCGAAATGTCTGCTAGTAACCATGTCAAACATCGGTCTTGATTCGCCTCCTCCTATCTCAGCCGTCACGCCCCATTGTCCCTGTCAGAGCAGCCTCTTCTCTCTGTCTGACGCTGACAGATGTCTGGCTGACACTGTCAGGCTGACAGATGTCTGGCTGACACTGTCTGGCTGACAGATGTCAGGCTGACACTGTCAGGCTGACAGATGTCTAGCTGACGACTGTCAGCTGCCTGTCAGGCCGACACTGTCAGGCTGACAGATGTCAGGCTGACACTGTCAGGCTGACAGATGTCTGCTGACACTGTCAGATGTCAGGCTGACGATGTTGGCTGACAGATGTCTGGCTGACAGATGTCTGGCTGACAGATGGTCTGGCTGACAGATGTCTCGCCTGACAGAATGTCTGGCTGACACTGTCTGGCTGACAGATGTCAGGCTGACACTGTCAGGCTGACAGATGTCTGGCTGACACTGTCAGGCTGACACTGTCAGGCTGACAGATGTCTGGCTGACACTGTCAGATGTCAGGCTGGACAGATGTCTGGCTGACAGATGTCGGCTGACACTGTCAGATGTCAGGCTGACAGATGTCTGGCTGACAGATGTCTGGCTGACAGATGTCTGGCTGACAGATGTCTGGCTGACACTGTCAGATGTTTGTCTCCCACGGTGCCGCCGCCGGCCGCCGCCGCCACCGACCTCGTTTGCGGCTAACTTTAATCTAACCCGATTGATCCGGGCGGCGCGCGCCGTCTCGGCCAATGAGACTCCGTCCCGCCACGGTCCGGGCCCAATGAGACGCCTTCTCGCATCGCCCGCGCCGCATTACCCGCACAAACCGCGGGAACCGGCCGAAAATCCCTCCCATATCCATCTCGGCGGCTGTGGCGGGCCGCTCGTAATAAACGTGACGCCGACGCGCAGTCGCAATAGCGGGCGCCGCGACGTCGCGGACGGCGATCCGCCAGAGAATAGCTCCGCCATGACGCCACCGCGGAGAAAGAGAATGAAGTTCCAGCGCAGCGGCGGAGGAGGAGGCGGGGGGGGGGGCGAGGGGAGGGGCGAAGGGGATTAATCTCCGAGTTTCCGAGACCCAGCGTCTCCTGAAAGATGGCGGGCGTGGGAGAGAAAGGGAGCTCTGATACAGGGACTCGTCTGAGCTTCGGAGAAGGAGTAAGGCAGGGAAACGGTACGAGCCTAGATTAGGATCCCATATTGACATGCATATAGGATAGCAACGAACCACAAACTTCACAGCGAAGTTCTAGGACTAGGAGCGGTGAGCCGCCACCCATCAAGCACGCGAAAGGTCTGCACGGCTGAGCGAAGGCGTCTCAATTTAGCTCGAACGTGCCTTTTGCGGCCAAGAGGCGACCTTCAACAGCTGACCGTCAAAAGAGACCCGCCACCCACACACCCGACACACCCGACCGACCGACCGACCGACCGACCGACCGACCCCCCCCCCCCCCCCCCCCCCCCCCCCCCTCAGAGCGGACCTCCACCGGTAAAGGAGAACCCGGTGGGTTTTCCAAGTACGATTTGTGCGCCCTGTCAGAGAGTCAGCCAGCCCGGCCACCTGCATTGCCCGACGCACCACAGGACTATCCTGCTGGCACCACCTGCTGAATATTGCAAGCCAACTGCGCGCCGATTCCAGGAGTTCTCGATCACCCGCCGCCGCCGCGGAACCTTCAGCGAAACGTGAGCGGTACCCGACGATGCATTTAAATAACCCACTTACCGGCGACAACGAATTCCGGCGCACCTCCCGTCCTCCCCAGTCATGACGGCGTCCAGCGTCCATTGCCTGCCTCAGTCCCCGCTCACCGTGCTCGCTGACCTACCCGAAATCGCCCGGGCTCGCCCGGCCGCGCGAGGGGCCACCCCTGGCTCGTCGGGCAGCCGCAGCCCTCGCCCGGGGGCCACTGACCTTGTCAGGGTTACATACCGCCGCCGCCGCCGCGCCGCCGCCCCCGCCCGCGGAGCCGGCCGCCGCCCTGGCCGCCACCGTGCTGGCAGGGTGATGAGCAAAGTTACCGAATTGTTGACTTTGTCGTCGGGCGCGTGTAAAAATAGGGCCGGCAACGCGGCGGGGCCCGGCGTCGGGCCACCGATCGGCGCCTGGTCGGCGGCGGTGACCGAAATATACCTCCGACGCCGCCTCCGCTCCGCCTCCGCCCTCCGCCCCCCGCCCGCCGACGTGCCACCGACGTCGACCCGACGTCCCCGACATTCGCAGCCGCCAACAGGACAGACCATGGGAGGCGGGGAGCAGGGGGGAGGGGGAGGGAGGGACGGGAGAAGGGGAGGAAGAGGAGAAGAAACAGCACAGAGGCGTTCACGTGAGGTGGGGGATGAGGAGAGGGGGGGGGGGGGGGGTATCGAGATCAAAGGAAGACGAAGGCACTGGGTTCAGCGGTGACCGTTGGTTCTGTAGGGTAGGAGGCCAGGGGTTAGGAGGAAAGGTCAAGCGTCTGGCCGCGTCAGCTGGCCGCGAAGTCATGCCACGGGCCGGAGGCCAGGTGTCCGCCCGTCGTAGCGCTGAGCCAATCGCGACGAGGGTGGCGTGGTACAGTATGCAACGAAAACGACATTGGCACGATGGCGAAAACAGGTCACAAGAGACCATCTAATGTTAGGCAACCGATCAGCGCCTACCCAAGTACTGAATACAAACGAAAGGAGACCCAGTCACTGCAGCTTCAAAATCAAACCTCCAAAAATAAATAGTAGTAGCCAGAAGGGCAGTACACTCATGCAGGTATGCCACCCATTCCCTGACAGTTCCCCTTTTCACTATATAACCTTAATTGGCCTCCCATTTGACCCATAAACTCTTCCTCTATCCTTCTGTTTCCTCTCACACCGAATCGCCATTCGCCTCCATTCGCAGTCACACCGGACCAAAGAACCACACTGGCCGGTTGCGACAGAGAAATATCGCCCGATTACTTTCCCTGCGCCGAGGCGCACTATGCCCATCTGTGAGACGAATCTGCACGCGCGCCGACAGCAGAATTGCCTCAGGCCACGCGGTCTGCTGGCAGCGTGCCAACAAACCAGGCAGGCGCGAGGCCCAGTATTTATGCAGGCTTTTATCCTTGGAACTTTGGAATCCGGGCCGATATTTCTCCGAAAAGACGTGTCTTTGGAAAGGCGCGTTCCATGTTTGCGAGGCGCTCAGTTTTGTCAGGGATCTCATTGAGCGATGACGGTCACAAACCAAGAAGGGGTGGAATTAATGTCAACAGTCGAGTAAGTTATGTGGCACACTTAAAAGCCAAAGCACAAATAGGAAGGGTCTGAAGCATAAGCGACAAGCGTGTCTGGGTCTAGTTAAATTTAGCCCGTAGGTTGATGCATTTATCAAATGCTAAGTTATAGGTATTGATGTTTGTTTAATGAGTTTTTTAAACTATATCAAATACACACATTAATGATACCACGTGATACCACGTGACTTAGCCAGTTGGCTGTACTGAGTCCAATCATATCTAACCGCGACCCAAGCTTAAGTTAATCCATACCGTCAACACACTAATAAGCCTGGCCGGGGTAGGAGCGCATCAACTACCCTAGTTATAAAGCAACCCGCTTACCATGGTCAGCACCATGGTAAGTGGTTCGTCCACGTATCGTCCTCCCACTTACTGGTACTGTTCAGTAGCATTATGTTGGGCTTGGTGTCGGTGCCGGGGCTCATGTAGGGCAGCCCGGCGGCCGGAGTTAGCGGCGGCGTCGGGTTGCCGGGGATCGGGGAGTGCTGGTAACTCATCGTGTTGCCAGACATCGGCCTGCAAAAGAGCACGCATGGCGTCAGCGATGATGAACGGGTCCCACACATCACTAGTGGTACATCTGGCAGACATACGTAGTAGCAGTGAAGCGACAGGCCAGCCTGATGACGACAATGGGGATCAAACTAAGGACGACGCAGTTGATGACGATATGACGTATTCTCGTCAAACAACTGCACAAGACGCGGCAGAAAAAGTCAAGGCTGCGGGAAGGCTCAACTGATGCGTGTTGGGAGCAGTGCAGACTGGAGAGTTGCCGGCGACAGACTGAGAGTTGCTGGCGACACTTCCGACACCACTGACACGACACCGATGACACGACACCGATAACACGGCACCACTGATACGACACCACTGATACGCCGGGATCAGCTCTGAGCAGGTCTGTGGTGGGGACCGCCCTGCGGTAGGGCGGTCCGGGTATATATATACACATTTGCAGACGCCCTAAGTCGTCCGCAACTTGATCGAATAGCAAGGCGGTGTGAGACTGGACGGTGGTGGACACTAGAAGCAAAAATATACATGTAACATTCTATTCTTGAGAAATGACCCACCGAAATTGATGTTCTAAACGTGGAAATGGAAAATGAAAATGATGCGATGTATATTTGAAGGGAAATCGCATGAGTAAGATTTTGCTCCGGTCGTAGGGTACACAGAGAATTGGCCGACTGCGAAGACACTCTTTAAACGCGGCTCTGTAAGCCTGGCGGGTTGTGGTGCTGTCGACAGGACAGGTCAGGACAGAGGTCAGAGGTCAGAGGTCAGAGGTCAGGACAGATCTGAGGGTGGGCCGGGAACTGCCGGAAGCTGGGATTGCAGGCGGGAGCGGGAGCGGGAGCGGGAGCGGGAGCGGGAGCGGGAGCGGGAGCGGGAGCGGGAGCGGGAGCGGGAGCGGGAGCGGGAGCGGGAGCGGGAGCGGGAGCGGGAGCGGGAGCGGGAGCGGGAGCGGGAGCGGGAGCGGGAGCGGGAGCGGGAGCGGGAGCGGGAGCGGGAGCGGGAGCGGGAGCGGGAGCGGGAGCGGGAGCGGGAGCGGGAGCGGGAGCGGGAGCGGGAGCGGGAGCGGGAGCGGGAGCGGGAGCGGGAGCGGGAGCGGGAGCGGGAGCGGGAGCGGGAGCGGGAGCGGGAGCGGGAGCGGGAGCGGGAGCGGGAGCGGGAGCGGGAGCGGCAAAATGTTGTTATGATGACACACACATAGTGCACTTAAATGTGCACTAGCAGATCCAGGGGAGGGCAAAGCGACCATGCCCCCCCCCCCCCCCCCCCCCTAAAAAAAACGCCTGAAATCGGATCAAAATTGACACATTTCCTGATATAGAAGAAAATCTAAGCAACTTGTAATAAGGAAAGTTTGTTTTAAATCAGCTATCAATGCATAAGCAAGCGAAATCCGATGAGTTTTCAGGATTATGGGAGACTTTTGGGAATTTCTCCTTCCCACACCACCCGTGCCCCGTGCCCCCCGTACCCCCGTGCCCCGTGCCCCCCCCCCCCCCCCCCACACACACACACACAAAAACACCGTTCTGGATCCGCCACAAGAGCTCCACGTTCCGAAAATGTGGGGGGAAGCAGGGATTCTGAGGTCGATTCCTTCCATGCAACGCCCATATGCGTAATGTTAAAAGTTTTTGTAATGGGTGACACGTCCCCCCACCCGTGGCGGAGTCCCTGATCCGCCAATGCACATGTGGAACCTAACTAAGGCACACATGGTATCGCAACAACTCTGAGGGCGCTATGAAGCCACCGAAATAAACCACAGCTACCCACACAATCCCAAATAATCATCCAATTCCCAAAACCCACTCCTCCACTCACGCTCCCCTAGTTGTTAAAGGAAATAGTTCACCTTCAACATGGGTTTTGAACTGAAATAGCAGTTTTGTAGCCCGTGTTGAGAAATCCTTATCTGAAACTTTTCTTGGCTGAAAAGACTCTGCAGCCGAAGATATTTGACTTTTTGGCGAAGGAATACGGCGCATATATGATGTACCGTACGGCGTACCGTCTGAAAGTGCCAGCACTGCCATGGAGCATGCGCAGACCAATAACGCACACCATAACATTAATAATTTACGACCTTCTGTCCTGAATTGGCGCGATGTAGGACCATTTTTGAAAATAAAAAAAGAAACTGTATTAAAAAATATAATAAAATCGGGTTCTGAAAATTTCCCGAAGGTGAACTATTTCCTTTAAAGGAAATAAATAGTTCACCTTCGGAAAAAATTCACAACACGATTTTATTATATTTTTGTAATAGTTTCTTTTTTTTCTTTTAAAAATGGTCCTACATCGCGCCAATTCAGGACAGAAGGTTGTACATTATTAATTTTATGGTGTGCGATATTGGTCTGCGCATGCTCCATGCAGTGCTGGCACAATTCAGACGGTACGGTATATCATATATGCGCCGCATTCCTTCGCCAAAAAGTCAAGTGTCTTCGGCTGGAGACTCTTTTCAGCCAAGAAAAGTTCCAGATAAGGATTTCTCAACACGGGCTACAAAACTGTTATTTCAGTTCAAAACCCCATGTTGAAGGTGAACTATTTCCTTTAACTAATTTGTCCTCATTGTCTTATGTTCCCTGCTCATTATCGAAGTCAACCGCAGGCATCTCTTCTAGCCAAGAATTTGTTCCCACCCTGGAGTGTCAGCTCCCCCTCCCCCCGCCCTCCCCGCGGTCCCTTCTCAGGCAGATCATCGGCTTCGCCCTCGGCCACAGCCGGAAATACGCCAGCAAGGAAAGACCTTCGCGACCGACGCCGACGCCTCCGCGGCCTCCCGCCCGGTGGCGCCGCCAGGCGGCCGCGGCACCAACTACTCTCGCCTACCGCCGCGGCGACCGGCTGCCGCGGCCTCAAGGGTCACTATCATTGATAAATCCGCCGCCGACTCGCCCGTACTGTTTGCCCACGGCCGCACGCGACAGGGCGGATTGCGTCACGGGCGGTGGATGGAGCGAGAGAGGGGAGTGCTGACAGGCACAACAGATCCAACAAGACCGGCAGACGCGAGCCTGCACCCAGACGCCAACTGGAACGGAACAGACGTCAAAGCCAGGTGCTGAAGATCATCACCGATGTGTGGTAAAAGACCGGCCCACAACACATAACACCCTCGTTGATCCACTCCATCCCATATAAACAGAGAAGTATGTTCTCGAAGCGCGCTGCTCACCCCCTACACAGATGAGCCGGCGCCGCACCGACGCCTTTGATTGGTGGGCTGGTCGCCGTCGGCCGGCCGCGCCGGAATGTACGGTTTTTGCGCTCTTGTAAAAACGGTTTTCGGCCCATTAGAAGCGCGCGCAGCGGCGGCGGCGGCGCGGCCGGAGTGGGCTGCGGCGAGCGGTATCCGGTCCGGTTTGGAAGGAGGCCACCCATGCGCGCCCCCGCCACCGAACTCCACTTAAGGAGCGAAGCGGTCAGCCCCGTCCGTCTGGAATCAGGAGGGAGGAGGGAGGAGGGAGGAGGAGGAGGGAGGAGGAGGAGGGAGGAGGGATGGTCGAGTGGAGCAGAGCGGATGCGGGACAGCAGGAGCGGTTACCAGGGGATCTATGGCTTCGCCAGTGGGATATATCGCTCGACGTCGACAGGATGTCAGCGAGTCGCTTCCTCGAATGAAACAAAGTCAAGTTGTTCGCCGATCAATGAGTAACTGACGGCGACCGGGGACTCGATTGACCCCGAGGACTCCGGCTGCGACTCGATTTCCGACTCGATCTGGATACATCTTTACATAAGCTGCAGCGGAAAGTGGCCAAGTGAGACTGACAGCTCTTCGGCGAGACCGTGATCCGTGGTGATTGTCGTATGATTACACCGCGTGATTGCATGATTGTCGTATGATTAAACTACGTGATTAAGAATCATGCGATCAAACCACGGCCAACTTCGGCGCCAGCTATGGAATCGGGAAAGGGATTGTCCTTCGGATAACTTTTATCGCAGAGGGCTATCCACTTATAACACGTTTCTTGGAGTGTCCAGGCCAGCATGCAGGCTTGCTATACACCGAACCCTGTGAGTGGCACTTGGCAATCGTTTCGCATTGTCACAAGTCAACCTGGACAGCATAGGAGAGACAAAGGCATAGGAGAGACAATCTCCAATCTTCCCAATCCGAACCCGACGCGCGACGCTGGGATGAAGCCGAGTTCGTGGAAGCGTACCGAACAGGAACGGATCAGTGACACAGGCTAGTGACAGGCCAGCATTGTTCGTGTAAAGTCTGCAGAGTGCAGCCAATCGTAGGTGCGTACGTGAGACGATTGAGTATATATCACTTTATCCTCTGCATTTGTCGGATGCCGGGCGTTGTTCTAATTATATATATGAAAGATCTCCTTTTCTAAGATCTCCTCCTAGTCTCCTGGGTTCAACTTCCCGAATGACTGACTCATTCTCTAAAGACTGACTCATTCTCTAAAGACTGACTCATTCTCGAAGGACTGACTCATTCTCTGCAAAGTGACTAATTGTTCTCATGAACTGCCCCAATTACCACGTCCTCGTCTGCGACCGAAACTGAGACCCCGAGACCAGGTGCCAACACATCTCCGTCGGCATGCTTGGCCACGCATTAGTCGCCACGAAATATAGCACTTTTCCGCCGCACTTAACACAACAAATCACCAGACCCGATAATGTAGCTAGAAATCCCTCGCGCTGCGGCAAATACGCTGTTGAAACAACAAAGTTGCCACGCCACCTGTTGCGCCGCATTTGTATCAACAGATCCTACTCGACTCGTCATTCATCAGGCCACTTTCGGCGTCGCCGCACCACGAACGCAACAGTGACGTCATCACTGCCCCGACGACGTCACCGGCGGCGAAACAGAGCCACCATATGACAGCAAAGGGCTGCCATATGGCGTCGGAGGGCTGCCATATGGCGTCGGAGGGCTGCCATATGGCGTCGGAGGGCTGCCAGACTGGCGGCCGATCGCCGGGAATAGCAGCGGCGTGTGTTGATGTTCCGAGAGCCTTCGACGCCAGGAATGTAGCGTTGTCGGGGCGACAGGCCGCGCGCGAGCGGGGAGAGGAACAAAGGAGGACTGAAGGGCCAACAACAGGCGGAGGGCGAGAGAGGAGGGAGAGCAACAGCACGGCGAAAAACGGGGGCGCTATTTCGAGGCAGTGTGGGAAGGCGACGGGGCGGTGAATGCGAAGGGAAAGGGGGAAGCAGACGCACAAAGCGTGACCTTCTAAAGCAGACCGCAACCGCATGGGGGCCGGTGATCGCGCCGCACCAAAGACGATTTTTTTCCGATGAAGGGGCGCACGGTGTGTGATCTATTTGGTAAAATCATCTGAACATTAACACTAGTTTACCGCCCGTAGCATGCGTAACTGTTCAATGCGTAACTGTTCAACATTAGCACTAAATGCATCCTTGAGGCCGTTCCAGATACCTCTAGACGTCTTCTCAAGTAGTACCCGTATCACCTCTTCAAACGCCCGAACACCTATCCAACACCTCCCCTAACATCTACATGAACATCGTCTAACACACACTCCCTAACACCTCCCCTGTCCCCGTCCCTGGCGCCGCCTCTGCGAGTCACCTCGGCGTCTGGCCCACGGCTGTCCACGGTCGATCTGGCAGCCATCTGGCAGCGCCGATGACGTCACCGCGGCCGGCGGCTGACTCAGGCGCCGGCCGGCCGTGCCAGCGACACCGACGAAGCCATCTGGCAGCAATCTGGCAGCACTGGCAGCCGCGGCGCCGGCGCCGCCGGAGGCCCCGAATAGCGCCAGTTCGCGGTAACTAATTGAAGATATCGCTCAGGTGCGATAAGCAGCTGAGGTTTGGCTGTTTAATAAATACTCCGGGACGCGGTGTGACGGACGTGGCGGCTGCGCGCATAATTGGGCAATCAGCCGAGCCGTGTCTTTGGCGCACGGTCCTGCCCTGCCCCCGCCCACTAGTAGGCCAACTGGTCAATGGTGATTGATGGCGGACGCAGGGTTGGACAGGATACATGGGTGACGCAAAATCGTTGACAAACGGCTGCACAGGCACAGGGGCCACCTGCTGTAGGTTTTGTTGTCACATCTCCCATTGGACTGGATACTTGTTCGGCACATTTTCAGCACATGTGTGTACCGATTGATGATGATAATGATGATGCTACATACACAGTGTGACGACATGGGGGTAAGGCAGGGGGCAAGGGGGCCAGGGGAGCAAGAGCCATGCCCCCCCCCCCCCCCACCCCCCCCTCAAAGGTCCTAAAACTATTATTTGCCCCCACCCCTCAAACGGTCGGACATACAGTTGTACAAATTGCCTTGGCAGCAGTCAAAATCCAGCTATCCACAGTGAAAAACTTGAAAATGTCGCGCCGCTTCGCGGCATGACACAAAATTCGCTATTGCTTATACAAATTTGGAAATTGGGAAAATGAATTAAATGAGTGTCTGGCAGAGGCTCTCCTTTTCCGTACCTAATTGCTAGCCCCAGGGCTCACTCCCTTCATAAAATATTAATTTTCAAGCGGGCTACATATTTAGCTAGTCTGTCGAGTCCCAAAAAGGCGACGCGAACGCAAAGACGCGGACATCACCATTGGCACCCGGAAGCTGCTCCAGCGGTACCCAACTTGCTGGACCGAAGAGCTAATAGTGGGATCAGGCCAGGACAATCTCCCCCAAGCCATCTCCCCCCCCCCCCCCCCCCCATCCTCCCCACACACACACACACACACACACAGGCTCCACCGGATCCACAGGGACCATTAATGCGCGGAAAAGTCGTTCTGCCTCTTGCTGTTTTCAAACCATTTGCACTGTTACCAGTTGTTTGTCAGAGTTCGGTACATATGTATACAGTTATTATTATCGTATGTACTATTGAGCGCTGACTGTCACCGGTCATTGTGATTTACTATCCGAGGAATATGTATATGAAAAACTACCTTAATTTCAATATTTGTCATCATACCGAGATGGGCAACTAGGAATAGGGGTTACCTGAGGCTTGGCTCCACTCACGGTCTGGTTCCAATATTAAAATTTGTTTTCCACGACCTAAAATAAAAATGTCACGCCGCTTCGCGGCGTCACATCGGTAGCCATCGTCATAACGAAGCCATCGTCATCGTCATCGGTTCATTGTAACGGTGAATTTAATTAAAAGCATTGTTAGCTTCTTATCCTCTACAAGGCCCACCGCCCATATTTCTGGGTTTTATCAGGCAAATCCGTAAAATTTCGCGCCGCTTGACGGCGCTAAATAACAAGTACCTATACTATAACATGCAAACCACATTAAAAATGCCGCAAAGGCTTAAATAAATATACGCATAAAAATGGGGGTTCATTTTGTCATTTCAGCCGACCCACTCAAAAATTAACGGCAACGCCCCTACCCCTACCCTACCCCTACCCCCGGTCAACAACTTTCCCACTGACGGCTGACGGCCCATGCTACCCCGCTCAACAACTTTTGTTTTAATACGCCACTGGATTCCCCCCCCCCCAAAAAAAACCGGCTAGATCCGCCCCTGTGTGACGATGCTACTGAATAGTGTTATTGCAATTTGATGTTGGTGGCACTCAGCACTCGTGCTACTGTGCTAATGACGCTGCGTCTCCCCGTCCTTCACCTCATGAGACTGAGAGCAGCTCACGACTGCCTGACAAGGGAACGAGCCTCACGTGGTCCCAGAATGCCACCAGGTGTCACCACGGTCACCTCGCGACACCACGTGTCACCCCGCCGACACCAGGTGTCATCGTAGCCGACACCACGTGTCACCCCGCCGACACCAGGTGTCACCCCGCCGACACCACGTATCACCCCGCCGACACCAGGTGTCACCCCGCCGACATCACGTGTCACCCCGCCGACACCAGGTGTCACCCCGCGACACCAGGTGTCACCCCGCCGACACCAGGTGTCACCCCGCGACACCAGGTGTCATCTCGCCGACACCAGGTGTCACCCCGCGACACCAGGTGTCACCCCGCCGACACCAGGTGTCACCCCGCCGACACCAGGTTGTCACCCCGCCGACCACCCCGCCGACACCACGTGTCATCCCGCCGACACCAGGTGTCACCCCGCCGACACCACGTGTCACCCCGCCGACACCAGGTGTCACCCCGCCGACACCAGGTGTCACCCCGCCGACACCAGGTGTCACCCCGCCGATACCAGGTGTCACCTCGCCGACACCACGTGTCACCCCGCCGACACCACGTGTCACCGTAGCTGACACCAGGTGTCACCTCGCCGACACCACGTGTCACCGTAGCTGACACCACGTGTCACCGTAGCTGGCACCAGGTGTCACCCCGCCCGACACCAGGTGTCACCGTAGCTCAGCTACATCGTCTCGGCTGTCACGAGCCACTCTCTCAGCTGACACTCTCTGACTCTCTCCTGACAAATCACACACATGTCACTCACGCACCCCATGACACCTCTTCACTACCTCTCACCCTAGCCTCCCTCCCATCTCCCCCATACACGCCCCACCACGCATCTCCACGACCCCTATTGACCCCGTCTTTCGACCTCCACCCCCCACCGAGGTCGGACGGGGAGGACGTGCGATCTTTGGCACGCGCCGACAGACCCCGCCCCAACATCGCCCAACATGGCAGTCGGCCGGTGTAGCAGTTCGTCAGCGCGCGGCCGCGCGAGGCGACCTCATGCGGAAGATGCGGACATGCGGCGGCGCGACGCCAACCAAAGCACGCCATCGCTCAGCGACAGGGCGCCGAATTTGTCACCGAGATGAGGGAGCGCCGGCGCAGGGGCGGCGCCGAGAACCAACTCTGTTTGCCCTCAACTCAGCGGGGGTGGTAGAGCGGGGACGAGAGCAGTGAAGGCGGAGGCAGACACTCGGGGGAGGGGGCAGAGTGTCGAGGCGGTGGCAGAGGCGGCGGGGGCGGATACTGAGACGGAGGCGGAGGTAATGGTTGGATGGTTGGCGAATGAAGACAAGTCAACACCCGTCGTGACCCTGAGCTGCCCATCGTCCAGTGAAACCCTGATAAACCCACACCGCATCAGCGTGGGTCAACATCACCCCCCCCCCCCCCCGTCATCATTAGGCGCGTGCCAAGCGGCCGGTGCGATCCGGCGGCATGCCGGATACCTGCAGGCATAACAAAGTTCAGGACGACGCGTCGGCGACGACGGCTCGCGATCGACGACGGGATGTGACGGCCGGCCGTCGACGCCTGCCAGCTCCTAAACAGCCCCGCCTGCCGCACCTGGAGAGGGAGGCGGGCTGGGGGGGGGGGGACGCCAGCAGGGGAGGCCTGGGGTAGGGGGCAGGCCGGGTGTGAGGAGGGGATGTCTCCAAGCATACTAGTAGGGGCGAGGCAGGCGACGCCTGAGCGGAGGAGGGGTGGGGGGCATGCAAAAACACATGCGCATGAAAGTCCAAGCGCAACGGGGAGGGTACATTTGTAG